>PVIY010001179.1:0-160698 GCA_004026745.1 Myrmecophaga tridactyla
CTCAGGGACCTGAGGTTAGTTAGAACTTAAGCATATCTTTTTGGGGAACACAATCCAACCCATGACATCATCCTGTGATCCACCATTCTCCCCCACATGCCACTTGACTAACACTCCTCACTCTCTCCCACTCCCATCTCCACACTGCAGCCACAGTGAACTTTCCAAAACCTAAATCTAATCCTCTTACTTCATTGCTTTAAAACTTTGAAAATCTTAAATGTGTTCCATTATCTTTAGGATGAATCCAAATCCCTGATATGGATCAAGGTACTCCCAGATACAGACGGTCTCATCTCTTGCTCCGTTCTTTTCACTGCATCCTGCATCTCCAGCCTCACAGGAACCCTTACTTGCCACCCTCTCTCTCACCTACCAGCCTCTGCACAAGCTGTTGCCTCTGCCTCAAGCAATGCCCCTCTCCCTGTACCCCAATACCAGTACACACCCATTCATCTCATACTCACATGATCAGTTCCCACATATCCTTCGAGTTGCATTTTAAAGAACACTCCCCTTTGGGAACACTCCCCTTTGGGAAGACCTTCTTGACCTTTAGTCTAAGTTAAGTCTCCCTGTTATGTGTTCTCCACTAATCTGTTTAAGCCCCATGACCACAGAATTTCATTGATTCAATCCTTACTGTATCCCCAGAGCATAACAGGTACTGGAGAATAGTAGGCAGTAAGTAAACATTGAGGAAATATGAAAATTGGATTTAATCTCACTTCCTCTGTAAAGCCTAATTTCATGCTTCAGCTTATATCAGGGCTTCTCAAATTTAGCATTATGGG
Source organism: Myrmecophaga tridactyla (assembly GCA_004026745.1). Taxonomy (NCBI): domain Eukaryota; kingdom Metazoa; phylum Chordata; class Mammalia; order Pilosa; family Myrmecophagidae; genus Myrmecophaga; species Myrmecophaga tridactyla. Next base: position 795 of record PVIY010001179.1, read on the forward strand.
TATTTGGGGCAGAATAATTCTTTGTTATGTGAGGCTTCCCCATACATTGTAGGATATTTAGCTGTATCCACAAGTAACAATAACAGGCCCCCCTCCCAGTTGTGACATCCAAAAATATTTCCAGACATTGAGACATGAGAACCACTGGCCCATACTGTGCTCTCTCCCTTTTGATAAAATCATCACTCATAAAATCTTATAACCATTGCATATGTTATTACATAATTATCCTTTACCTCAGTCAAGTACATTAGACTAGTCACTCCCAAAAGGACTGTAAACTCCTTGAAAACAGGGCCCCATCCTTCAGAGTATCCCATAGCACCTTATCCAGGACTGAACATAACAGACGAAATTGTGCATTCATGGAAAGGAGTGGGAATCCAAAATTGCCAACCCTACTGGCAGGTGGGATTCGGACTCTCCTTCCTAAGTTTATCCTACTGACAATACTATCCCTGAACATTCCAAATTTGGAAATACATTATTATCAAAAAGCTTTTACTGAAATCTTAATTGTATGTGTTGCTTTTTATACATGTGTTGCAAAGAGGATTTAAAACATCACAGCACTAATAATCTTTCCATCTGGAATTCATTAAACTCTCATTTTCTAAAAATTCAATCAAGCCAATTGAACCACGATGGCTCTGGCTTCTGTGGTCACTCCCTTGGAATGCCTACTTTCCCTGGATAACTCAGCTTCATGTGCCTTCTGGTTCATTTGAAACACAGTCCAAGGGAATGAAGTCAATTTGCCCCTGACTTTCTGTAATGACATTTGACGTCTCTTAAACTATCATTATAAACTATAGATGTCTATAATGCCTTTTAAATTAATAATGATGATAATTAATATTAGTCAAAATATCTATGATTAAAAATTAATCACTTATATTAAATATTTAGCAAGTGTTTATGTATTAAATGTGATTTCAGCAATGTAGCAGTCCTGCTTAAAAAGAATCCCAACATGCCACTTCCTATAATGAGAAAAAATGCTATATTCTGTTTAGAAAATCATCTCAATTAATAGATGTGCAGGTAATAAAAATAGGAAAAAAATTGCATCTTTCCCTTAAGATATTTACATGCTTCCATATACAATAAACAGATAGATCAACCTGAAGCCTTTTCTTAGTCCATGAAACATCTGAAATTGGAGTTCCATGTTCTGAGCTCAGCTCCACTGACAGTTGCCATGTAAGCTTGGGAGCATTTCTCTGTTCATCTCGCTGGTTCTCATGTTAGTTTACTCATGCTTAAAATGAGCAGAAAGATGGATTTCAGATGATGGCCAAGGTCCCATCTAAATCTAAAATTTCATACTTTTGAGTATATCCCATAACATTGTTACTTAGTCCTGGAATTATTTTTCCATTCCTTTTTACATTGGCAAGTGACACAAGTAAAATTGGTAAAATAAAACGTATGCTGCCCTGAAATTAAATGGCATGACTTTGGCATAAGGACATTTTCCCTGTGTTCGGATTGAACAATGAAGGGCTTATGTAGAAACATTTATACAACAGAAAATTCCAAATTCACAGGCTTAAAATAAAACATGCGGATGTTCGGGAATAAAAAGGACAGTATGGAGAAGCCTTCAAGATGAAAGGAATCAACCACTGTGAGACTCAAGGAAACACTCCAAATATGGGTTCAGCATTAGGCTTGTCATTCTCTCTGGTGCGGTTGCTTTCAAATTTAGTCATTTACGTAAAATTCATCTTCATGAGTTCCTCCCTTTCTTAGTTCTCTTGAATGAACATGTCAAATGACCATGACAAACTTCAGCTGCATGTAGAAGCAAAAAGTAGAAAATCTGCTAATGAGCCAACCAATGGATCAATCACATTTTCTACAGTTAAAAGGCTGTCATAGGCATCGCAGTTCATTTGCAGGAAACAGAAAACACACTAGCTATTTTAATCAGAGCAAGAGTTATTACAGGGAATTTGATACCTATAAAATGGTCATAAGTGTTAAAATAGTGAACTGGGCCTTTAGGAATAACTTCCAGAACAAGATGCCAAACTGGGACCCAAAGGAAGCCACTACCTCTACTGCAGTTAGAAATGTAGGGTCTTGAAAGCCCACCCCTAGAACACCTCATTGCAGGGATTATTGTTCTTCTGTTCTGCAGTGCTGAGCTACTTACCTTCAAAATGAGTGATGGTGAGATACCCAGTCAGCTGCCAACACTGTACAATCTCCCTGCCATACCCATGAGTCCAGCAGAAGCATCTGAAACATTCCTGAGGCAAAACCTAGTCATGTCCATGTCCTTGCTTGCCAGCACACCAGTCAAACCAGCTAAATAAGGGTCCTTGCGCCCCTCCACTTTCAAATCTTTGCAAGCAGCCTCTGAAAGGTGGAACCCAATTCACCTTCACAAAGAAAGTAGCAAAAGAGGTAATGCAGTATTAGCCTTCTAGATTCTGCAATATAGGAAGGTACATTCTAGAAAGAACCTGGAGAGGATGCTGAGTGTCAAGCCACCATATCCACCAGAATTGGAATGCAAGACTCAAGTGAAGTGCTCTGTAAGACCTAAAGATGACTGATAAAGCCTACCATCAAAGAAATAACAGCTGTCTTCTCAATGCATGGATAATGTTTATAGCATATTTATCTAAGTAAAGGCACAGCATTTGGAGGTGTTTTAGTTTGCTAATGCTGAATACAATATACCAGAAACGGGTTAGCTTTTATAAAGGAGATTTATTAAGTTATAAGTTTTCAGCTCTAAGGCCATAAAAATGTCCAAACTAAGGAGTCCAGAGTGAGATACCTTGACTGAAGAAAAGCCAATGGCATTTTGAACACCTCTATTAGCTGGGAAGGCACATGGCTGGCATCTGCTTGTCCTTTGGTTTCTGGTTTCAAACAGCTTCCCCAGGGCCATTTTCCTTCTGCATCTCCAAACATCTCTGTCTGTGTCAGCTCTGAGCTTTTTCCAAAATGGTTCCTCTAAAAGGACTCCAGTAAATGCATAAAGACCCACCTAGAATGGGCAGAGATACATCTCCATGGAAACCACTTAATCAAAGGGTCCCACCCATAATTGGGTGGGCCACATCTCCATGGAAACAATCAAATGGTCCCACCCTAAATGATAGTTCGGCCTCAAAAAGACTGAATTAAGAAAAAGAAAATGGCTTTTCTGGGGTACGTGGCCATTTCAAACCAGCACCACAGAAGGTCAAGATTTTCTAGATTCTCTAGATTTGGGTCTGCTCTAAAATCTCATATGCAGAAGCCATGAGGTTAGGATCATGTGTTAAGCATAAGACCATCTTCAACTTGAATTCCATCTCTGCCACTTAATAGCTATGGGACCTTGGGTAAGTTCTTCACCTTCTCTGTGAATAAAATGGGAGCACTACCAAACTCAAGGGGCTGCTGTGAGAATGAAATGAGGTAATACATGTAGCACACTGAATCCAATACTTGGTCCATTAAGAGCATTTATTAGATGACTGTTGTTGCTATTAAGCCTTAATCACTGGTTTGAAGATGTGGTAATTTGAAGCTATATATACCCAAAAAAAGATCATGTTCTTTTAACCCATTTCTATGAGTATAAGTCTATTACTAGTGGTACCTATTGATTAGATTACTTCAATTGTGATGTGGATCTTCTAACCCAAGGTGGGTCTCAATCCTCTTACTGATGGAGTCCTTTATAAGAAGATAAAAGAGGAAAAAAAAAGAAAAGAAAGGCACACAGAAGCTAAAAGAGACAGAAGCCAAAGAAAAGAAACACCAGGGAGGTTGAGAGAGGAAGCCACTGAAACCAGAAGCTGAAAACAACAAAACCTGGAAGAAAAAGACCAGCAGGCTTCACCAAATTTCTTACTCTCTCTGACAGAGATGCCAAGTTCACTGGTAGCTGGTCTTTAGGGAGAAGGTATTATCCTATTGATGCCTTAATTTGGGCATTTTCATGGCCTTAGAACTGTAAACTTGTAAGCTAATAAATCCCCATTGTTAAAAGCCAGCCCATTTCTGGTATACTGTATTTTGTCAGACTGGTAAACAAAAGAGTTTACCATCTAGTGGCACAGACAGTTACAAGTAACGAGATTAGTTCTATGACACAGATGCTCAGGATACCATGGGTACAAAAATGGGATGTGCGTGAAAAGCAGAGACATAGAAGAGAGCCTAGATGTCAGAAAGATGGTTGGATTCACAGGTTCCTAATTTAACCAACACAGATCATAGATGTCACAAGAGTGAGATAAGAACCATACATAGTCACAAGGAAGGTCAGAGATGCCCAGTTTCCCCTCACCAAACCGGCAAATGCCTTGTCTAGGGAGAACACTTATCTCAGACCAGGAGGCTCCCCCTGCTGGTTGCAGGCAATGGGTATCCAAGGTAGCCAAAGGCAGCAGAGATAAGGGTGGGTGATCAGTCATTATTGGGAGGAGTCAAGGTCAAGGTTGGGTAAACTGGCTAAGCCTTAAGGAGAGAAACATGATAATAAGCTGTTCTTCTGGAGAGGGATGATCAGAAACAGAGCAAAATAAGGACTGAGGACAGGATAGAGAGAATATCCAACCTCAAGCTGCAAGTAACAAGCTTGTGCTACAACCCCTACCTCCTTACCTGGTGACATTGATATCCATGGTGAGTATTACAAGAGCAGTGGCAGCAATTTAAATATAAAGGAACACATAGAAATTGACAAGTAGACTCATGGACCTTTGGAATCAAATGTGGATGATTGGCCATGGTTGGTACTAAAGAACCTTGAGCAGTAAAATAACTCATTTTACAAACACATTGTGTGTGGAAAAGCCATCCCTCCTCAGGTGTCTCAACCCAAAGCAACTCGGTTTCATAAATGTCTCTATTTAGAATAATTTGCCCCCATCTGGTCCTCCCCAATAAAATTAAGACTCACCTTTTCCAATTTCCAATTTTATTCTTATGTCTGTAAGCTGTAAATGGAGTGGTTGCCCAGGTACCATCCTGTTTGCCCAGAATGTTTTGGGCCAGGATTTTGCCCAAATCCCCAAACATGTTTCTGTGTAGTGGGAGCTCCTAGTAGCTTTGGGTGAGTGAAAAACATTTGACAACAAACGGAAACTTAAACATGTCACTATCTCCATCACTGACAGCAAGAGTCAGAGAGAGACAAGCAGGATTCATCTTGAATAGCCAATGATAAAGATAGTACACAGTCTCAAATTTCACCTCCAGCAATATGCTCTATAAATTGTAAAGGAGAAAAAAATTACAAGCAGCCAAAGCCCTTTGAGTTTCGTTTTGCTTTTTCTTTTTTCAAAATAAACAGATAAAACATCCAATGGGCATTAATGTTAGAAAGACTGATCACAGTCAAACCTGAAAATGAATCTAACGCAGGCTATTTAACCTAAAATCTCCTATATTTTACCCTTCTGCAAATTTTAGGCAGGAACGTAAATCATTTAAAGTCATTTCTGTCTTGTCTGTCTAAATTTCCAATTATACCACCCACGGCACCAAATGGAGGAGAATTGTAATCAATTTCTTAAATAAATTCATGTAAAATAAATTTAGACCCAAAGGACCTGAACAACAAAGTCATTTCATTCAACCAGGAAATCAGATTTTGACAACCAAGGTCTTTTTAAAAAATTGAATCTATTTCCAGAGAATTTATTTCAAGTGCTCACTGCCACCAGACAGTGTAACAAAACTATAACAAACCAACTGTGCCCATATTGGACATATCTGTTATTTGAAAATACATTGGAGGAAGGGGGACAGTGTGGGGTTTTATGCCAGATTGGCCACTAAAGGGGATGTATTTCCTTTATTTCTTCCCTGAAGAAGCCACTCAATCTCTGTCATGGTTTCTATTCTTATAAAATGTGGTGCAGTAGTCAAAGTATCAGTGACCCCATTCTTTTTCCCTTTCTTGTATCCTTACCCAAGTAATTTGGTAAGTTTCTCCCACTCTGACCCCAGGCTCCTCCATGTGACTTTGGTCTTTAGAACGCAACAGAAATAGCAGTGCACCAATATCCAGTCTAAGCCTAGAAGCCCTGTGTGCTTCCATTTGTTTTCTTGCACTTCTACCATCACCATGTTCTAGAAGATCACATACCAAGTAGCTCACTGATGCCTGAGGAAAATAAGAGACAGGAAATAGAGCTAAGTCTCTCCAGGCAAACCCAGCTGACTCCCAATCACGTGGACTAGCCCAGCTGAAATGAGCAGAGTCACTCATCTGAGCCCAGATTCATGAGAATAAATAACTTAGCATGAATTTTTACATGGCAAAAGCTAACTAGTACAAGGACAATACCACCTGCTCCCAATGACCTCACTAAAGTTGGGAAGATCAACTGAAATCAGGTATATGAAAGCATATGAAAGACTGCCAAGCTACTTCCTTATGTCAACATGCTCCTTTCTGATCTATAAACTGTTAAGCACTGTGCCAGAATCTCAGGCAGTTCACCTACATGGATCCTTGGTTCTGAACCTAGTGCCCCATCCTGGTGACCCAATTTGTATTATCATGCCTCATGAATATTTTCTACCTTGCTATCCTTTGGGTTGATATTTCTGATAACAGCACACTCAGGTCATTACTCTAAGTCTCCCCAAATGAAGGTTTCTTTAGTATCTCTCTTGGTTCCAAGTCCAGCAGAATCCTCACCCTCCCCTTTGGTCTACCCAGGTTCCCATATCCCCATCTGGTATTGCCTTGCATGAATTGATCTGGAATGGGATTCAAACATAAATTATAATCATTACTATAAGGGACAACTTTATTCCAAAAGAACTCTTTATCCCTCTCATTGTTATTTGGGTGACGGATTGAATATTGGATAATGTTTTAGTTTGTAAGCTGCCAGAATGTGATGTACCAGAAATGGAACAGCTTTTAAAAAGGGGAATTTATTAAGTTGCAAGTTTACAATTCTATGGCCATAAAAATGTCCAAATTAAGCCATCTAAGGAAAAATACCTTGGTTCAGGAAGGCCGATGAAGTTCAGAGTTTCTCTCTCAGCTGGAAAGGTATATGGCTATATCAGCTAGCTTTCTCTCCAAGCTTCTTCAACAGCTTCCCTCAGGACATTTTCTTTCTTCATCTGGTCTCTGGCTGTGTGGGCTCTGTTGGTTCTAAAGGTTTTTCCAAAATAGCTCCCTCTTAAGCAACCCCACTTTGAATGGGTGGAGGCACATCTCCATGAAAACCATCTAACCAAAAGCTCCCACCCACAACTGGGTAGGTCATAACTCCATGGAAACAATTAAAAAGATCCCACCCAGCAATACTGAATGAGATTAAAGGACATGGCTTTTCTGGTACATAATAGCTTCAAATTGGCACATTCCACACTTTGGACCCCAAAAAGACATGTTATTTCCAAATGCAAAATGCCATCAAAATATCACAAAGCCTTAAACCATTTCAGTAAAAATACAATACAATACAAAGTCAGAAGCAGCACAAAATCTCATCAAAGTCAGCTACATGTATGGTATGTCCTAAGGCAAAATTCTCCTCTGGCTCTGGACCTGTAAAACTCAGAACAAGTTATCTTCTGTCAATATACAAAGAAGAAAGAGTCATAGGATACGTATTCCCAGTTCCATAGAGAGGAATTGGAAGGAGCACAGGGCCACTGGTCCCATATAGTTCTGAAAACCTGCAGGGCAAATGCCATCAGATCTCAAAGTCTGAAAGTTATTTATCCTCAGGGCTTTGGAAAGCAGCAGTTCCACCTTTTCCAAGGGCCTAAGCAGTGGCCCCACTCTCTATGAATGCAACATTGGGGGACATTGGAGGGACCACCTTTTCTTGGCTCTGCCATCTCCAAACATCAGGGCCACACCCAGGCTCTCTGTCACCTTCGGCACATGTACTCAACCCCTCCAGAACAATGCATTGAACAATGCGTTGCAGCCAGGCTCTCTCCAAACCCAAAGGAATGTGTTGTACCCTATCTAAGGCCTGAGGTGGCACAAGTCTTTCTGAGAAACGAGGTGGAAGGCCCACCCTCTGCCTTCAGGGCAAACTCATCCTCTCCAAATGCTTGGGTGGGTCTGCTCTCCTGGCCTGAGGTTTCTTGACTTCAGACCTTAGCTTCCATGGTTCTGCCTCTGAAGTTATTTTTAGTCCAATTTGACCCTTTTCTGCCCATTTTAGTCCAGACTGGCAATGGTTCCATTTATACAGATCCCACAACACTCTTGTTGGTTTTTTATGTAATAGGCAGGTATCATAACCATCAGACAATAGAACTTTTCACAAATCCTTCCTAGATAATTCCATCTCTAATTCTGGCTTTTTCTGAAATGGCTAACTGGTTCCATGTTTGGTTAAATCCTCATGTGGGGCCCTATTCTCTGAGGTCTCTTTTTCTGGAAGCCCAGAATTTTTCAGACCATCAATTTCTGTTCTTTATACCTATGAGTTCAGGTCTCAGCTTATGTCTTTCCTATCACATTTCACTATAAGCTGCAAGGAGAAACCAGGTTGCACTTTCCACATTTAATTTGGAGATCTCTTCTGCTAAATATTCAATTCATGGCTTTTAAAATCTGCCTTCCATCCAAAGCCAGTCAATTTTGCCAGATTACTTGCAACTTTAAAACAAGGATCACCTTCCTTCCAATATGCAATAACACATGCCTCATTTCTGCCTAAGGCCTTATCAAAGGTATCTTTCCAGTTCACATTTCTACCAACAGTCTCTTCAAAGTATATTAGGCCTTCTCTATCAAACTCCTCACAACTCTTCCATAATCTTCCTCTTACCCATTTAAAAAGCTGTTCCAACATGTTTGGTATTTGCAAACCACAGCACCCTACTTCTCATACCAAAATCTGTTTTAGTTTGTAAGAGGTCAGAATGTGATATACCAAAAACAGAACAGCTTTTTAAAAAGGGAATTTATTAAGTTGCAAGTTTACAGTTCTAAGGACATGAAAATGGCCAAATTAAGGCAAGGCTATAAAAATGCCCAAATTAAGGCATCCAGGGAGAGCTACCTTGGTTCAGGAAGGCTGATGATGTTTGGGGTTACTCTCTCAGCTGAAAAGGCACATGACGATATCTGCTAGCTTTCCCTCCAGGCTTCTTTAATGGCTTCCCTGGCGGCATTTTCTTTCTTCATTTCCAATGGTCTCTGGCTGTGTGGGCTCTGGTGGCTCTGGTGGCTCTGTGAGTCCTAAAGCTTTTTCCAAAATGGTTCCCTCTTAAAGGGCTCCAGTAAGCAACCCTACCTTGAATGGGTGGAAACACATCTCCATGGAAACCCCATCTAATCAAAAGTTGCCACCCCAAATTGGGCGGATTACGTCTCCATGGAAACAATAAAAAATATCCCATTCAGCAATATTGAATGAGGATTAACACACATGGCTTTTCTGGAGTATATAATAGCTTCAAACCAGCACAGATAGGTTGGAAGATAAACCCTTTTCCAAGGCTACTTAAGTTTATGCCTCTCCTTGTGCTGAGCTGGGGTGAATGCAACCATAGTTAGCAGAAAAGAGTAGGGTGGACTAAGAACATACTAAGACTGTCACCTTCCTTGACTCCAGTGTTGGACACAGGTGAGGTGGTAAACTCTAGGAGCCCAGGTCATACCTGGTAAGGATTGCCTGGAGAGAAACTGGTACCAGTATGGCATAGCCACCAGGATAGGTGTGGCTGTCATGAGATAGAATGGGATAGAAGGGGCAGTATCTCTCACACTGTTAGTGACACAGCCTGATCTGACCAGGACCAAAGCATGGAAGAAAGGCAATATACAAGCAGAACTGTGTACAACTTACCTCTCTGAACTCAACCTCCTACCAGGATACCTGAGGAAATGGAGCTGTGGTCAGTGGGACAGCCTGAAGAAGATGTATTCTCTGTCCTGGCCCTTCACCGTAGGGCAAGATATTCAGATGCACAAGCCAGCTGTTGACCTCCCTAAGGGGTAGATGCTCAAACCCCCCCAGAAGAAACCCAGTGATAGCTGTGAAAGCCTGTGTGCCATTCGATAACATGAGAGTGGTATATAAATCAACACCGATGCAGCAGAAAGAACCAAAGGAAACAGTTAAGAAACTTACAGCCAAAGACCCAGGACCCACAAGACAAGCAGAATTTTACTGAGCAAAGGAACAAACTTCAAATCATCAGTCTAGTCTTGCTAGCTATCAGTTCCTAGGCCTTTGTTGAGTGACTGTTATAAGCCCATCATAAGAAAATGAGAGAGATAAAAAAATAAACAAACAGTATTGGACTTTGGACAATTATAAAACTGGTTTAGATATCACTACTAAAACACAATAAACAATAGTGGAAAAAACATAACAAAATGTAATTAAATGCTAACGTCTTATCCACAGTTGCTCTCAAATTCTGGTCTACTGGGAGGTTTTGTTAAAAAACAGATGCCCAAAACCACTCCACACCTACCACATCAGGATCTCTATGCGCTCCCTTGGTTAGGGAACATGAGGCATATACAGGTGCTCTGAGAAGTGAAGGGTACTGGAATCAACAATACACCCAGGTTTACACAAACAGTGGCTGACCATGACCTTGGCCGTGCTCCCACCAAGAGGAATGGGACCCTCAAGTCAGGGAAACAAATGCCAGGTCATAGGCCTGGTAGATTTGGTGTTACTTTCTAAGATAAATGTTAAAAATATGAAACTCCTGCTTTCTCAGACTGACTTATAGACTTTCTGATGTGATGTCTGCTCAAGTTACCTGTGACTCAAGCCATCAGAAAGAAGGTGATAAACCTCTATCTGCTGAAAAAGAATTACATACCCTAAAATTATCCAGCCATTTCACTCTGTTGCTTAAGGCTAGTGGGTGGACTTTGTGCTATCAAAGTTCCTTTCCACCACAAATAGAATCCTTCCCAAAAACATATTTCTATTTTAGAAAATTATGATCAATAGGTAGGACCTGAGCTGTCCGATAGATTTCTGCCCTTGTGCAAATCTCTGTGTGGATGCACAGATTAAACCAAAGATGTCCTAGTTTGCTAGCGGCTGGAATGCAATATATCAGAAACAGAATGGCTTTTAAAAGGGGAATTTAATAAGTTTCTAGTTTACAATCCTAAGACTGAGAAAATGTACCAATTAAACAAGTCTATAGTAATGTCCAATTGAAGGCATCCAGGGAAAGATATCTTGGTTCAAGAAGGCCGATGAAGTTCAGGGTTTCTCTTTCAAGTGAGAAGGCGCATGGCAAACACAGTCAGGGCTTCTCTCTCAGCTGGAAGAGCATGTGCCCACTGCAAGTGAGAGTCTTAAAAGCCAACTTAGAATTCTGCCTACTTCAGGAGCTAATTACAAGAATAAAGAGTTTTAAATGTTTCCCTCTGGTGAGCCAACTAGTAATGGGGAGAGGTGGGATAGAGGCCTATTCTGTACCTTTTGATTTTTAAGATCACCTATGAATATTATCTTGATAAAAATTTGTTTGAATTTTAATAAATTTAATAAACCATTTCATATAGATCACAAAAATAATGAGCAAGCAGATAAAAAAGCACTGAACATTAAAAAAAAATTTTCCCATACATAACAGATTTGCTCCATGAAGTAGGTAAAGGAAACATTTTTTTAACTTCTGATTCTTATTTTCAAAAGAAATAAAAGGTACATTCTTTAATCAAAAGGAAAAATCCCATATCAGTAAATACTGATTTAGGTGGGTCACTGCAACAAACTGAATAAACAATTTAAAAGATTGTCTTGGAAAATTATAAAACCTGGGGAATGAGATAAAGAGATAAAACTTATATGCAATCTATATATAAGGGATATATTGAAGGAGAGACAATATTTTTTTAAAACAACATAATAAAAATTTTCTGATCTGGAAAAAATAAAAACAAACTTGCATCTGGTTAAAAGACTCAAGGCTGTGGTTGGAAAATTAATGCCCTCCCCCAAAGGTAACCACACCCTAAGCCCAAGAACCTATGAATATGTTACTTTGCATAACATAACAAAATATGTTATTTTGCATAACATAACAGCTGCAGATGAAGTAAAGGCTGTAATCAACTGACTTTTAATAGAGAGATTATTCCAGGTCATCCAAAGGGCCCAGTGTAATCACAAGGACCTTTTAGATGTGGGAGAGGGAGGCAGAAGAGGAGAGTGGAAGGTAAATGTGACCATGAAAAAGAATCAGAGATGGTAGAGTCAGAAAAGGACTCTGCCTGATGTTTCTGGCTTTGGAAATGGAGAAAGGGGCCATAAGCCAGGAAATGTAGGTGGTCTCCAGAATCCGGATAAGGCAAGGAAGCAGAATTCTCCCCTAGAGCCTCTGGAGAGTAACACAGCCCAGCAGCCTCCTTGTTCTCAGTCCACTGAGCTGTGTCAGACTTCTGATCAACAGATCTGAAGAGAATAAATTTGAGTTATTTTAGGCCACTAAGATTGTGTACTTTGTCACAGTAGCAATAGAAAACCAATTTGAGGGTTAAACATATTCAGGTGACATCTTTACATTTCAAGGGCAGAGAAAAAATCATGTACCCATCCACTTGGGGAGGGGGAACTGTAACCTATAAATGAGAAGTAATCAGATTTACCTTCTACTAAATGCCAATGGAAAATGTAACACTATCCAGATGTGGGGAAAGAGGAGGAGATTGTGATCCAAAAAAATTTAAGTCCAGACCATTTGAGGGTAGGACCAATAAAAAGACATTCTCAGGCATACAAAAATAGTATAAATACCATCTGTATCTTCTTGAGTTTAAACAAATACATAGAAGAAACAGTACAAATATCCAACAAATTGATAAAAAATAAAGATTTATCTACTTATTCAACAAATATTTATTGAAAACTTTCCTAGTGTTCCAGGGCTGCTATGACAAGTACCACAGGTTGGTTTGCTTAAAAAACAGGTTGGAGATTAGAAGTCCAACATCAAGGTATTGGCAGGCCACACTTTCTCTGAAATCTGTAGCATTCTGGTGGTAGCTTGCTGGCTATCAAATGGCAATCTGTCTCTTTCTATTTCCTCCGATGGCTATCACTTCCACGCCAAAATTTCCTCTGCTTATAAGAACTCCAGTGATATAGGATTAAGGCCCACCTGATTCAATTTGACCTTATCTTAACAGGATCTTTGAATTTACAAATGAGTTCACACCTGCAGGACCAGGGGTTAGGACTTGAACAAGTCTTCGTGGGTTTGATGGTTAAGTTCATGTGTCAGCTTGGCTAGGCTAGGTTATGGTGTCCAGTTGGTTAAGCAAACACTGGTCTCATCATTACTGTGAGGGTATTCCATGGATTTAAATCCTTAATCAATTGGTTGCATCTATGGCTGATTATATCTATAATCAACAATGGAGATTGCCTTCAGCAATGAGAACAGTTTCCTCTTCCAATCAGTTGGAGGCCTTAAAAGGAAGATTAAGGATTTCAGCAGTTAGAAAGAATTTCTCTCTCTACTTCAGCAAGCCAGCTTCTCCTGAGCAATTCATTGAAAACCTTCAACAGAGTTCCCATCTGTAGCTTCCCTTGGGAAATTCAATGTCACCATCATGTTCTCAACTCGTGGCCTACCTTACAAAATTCAGGCTTACCAATCCCCAGGTTCATGTGACCCAAATCCTATAATAAATGTCTTAATATTTATATACATCAATATGTAGAGAGAGGTCTATATCCTGCCCGTTCTGTTTCTCCATGGAACCTGCTTAATACAATGAAGTGCATGATTCAATTCCCAACAAGAATGTTTCTTTTAACAAGCAATATTGAAGAATTCAACAGCAAAGGAGACAGCTAAGAACCCAACACTCATGGAGTTACTACTCTACATGGGAGAGACATTCTATAAGCAAGCAAACAAATAAGTAAACAATATAAAATCAGGTTATGATAATTGCTCAAAAGAAAAGTAAAGCGAATAGAAAGTGGCAAGGCTTGAGGAGAAATATTTTAGGTAAGAATGTCTTGGAGAAGCTCTCTGAAAAGGTGACAATTAAGCAGATAACTTAATTGATTGAGGATATAAGCCATGTAAAATATGGGAGAAAAATACCTTCCAGGAAAGCAAAAATGTCTTTGAGGCTAAAACAGGTGTGGTATATTTACTGGACTGCAAGATGGTCTATGTGGCTACTTGGGCTTCCTCACAGTTTGGTGTCTGGATTCCAAGATTGAGCATCTCAAGAGAACTAGTTACACTCTGTGTCATCCTTTATGGCCTAACCTTGAAATTACATCACTTCTTCACAAATCTACCCAGATTCAAGAGAAGGGAACAGAGACATACACCTCTCAATTGGAGGAGGTGGGTGTCAAGTTTGCATTGTAAGAATAGCATGTGGGCTTAGAAATTGTTGTGGCTATATGGGTAAAACACAACCTAATGCAGACTACTTAAAATGACACATAAAAGCCAAAGATAAAGCAATGAGCAAAAACATACTGGAACATGCAATAAAAAGAAAGCAAAAGAAACAATATGGTTAAAATAGAATACATGGGAAAATTCGGACACTACACAAAGTTAGCATATATTGATGAAAAGCAAAATTCACAATGAAAATATTAATTTTAGCTATGTAGCTAGATATGCCAAAATTCTGTAGCTTAAGGCAACAACCATTTATTTGTCTCACTATTCTGTGGGTTGGCAATTTGGGCTGGCCTCAACAGGGCAGGTTTTCTGATTATCTCAGCTGGGGTCACTCATCATTTGTGCTCAGCTCCTGTGGCTCTACAACTAGGTTGACTAATAGTCAGCAGGGCTAAGACAGGCATCAGGGGAAACTGAGCCATATATGACTCATCACCTAGCAGACTAGCTAGGGTTCTTCACATTGTAGTCACAAGAGCAGCAAAGACAATTCAATGAGCAGGTGTTTCTCAAATCTGTTTTAGCATGTTGTTTCAGTTTGCTAAAGCTGCCAGAATGCAATATACCAGAAATGGATTGGCTTTTCCAATGGAGATTTATTAGGTTATAAATATACAGTTCCAAGGCCACAAAAATGTTCCAAATTAAGGCATGAATAGGATGTATATCTTCTCTGAAGAAAGGCTGCCAGAATCTGGGACACCTCTGTCACATGGGAAGGCACATGGCTGGTATATGCTGGTCCTTCTCCCCAGGCTTTTGTAGCTTTCAGCTTCTGGCTTCAGTGCCTTCCTGCTGCTTCTGTGGGTGTGTTCTTGTTTCTCAACTTCTCTGAGGCTTCTCTGAGATCTCTGGGCTGTTCCTGCATGTCTTTTATCCTTAAGGACTTCAGTAAGGGGATTCAGACCCACCTTGGAGCAACTCAATTGAAATAACCTAATCAAAAGGTCCCACCCACAAAGGTCTGCATCTATAGGAATGGATTAAAAGTACATGACCTTTTCTGGGGTACATAACAGCTTCAAACCACCATGCATGTTTATTAATGACGGGGACAACTCTGATT
The DNA here is from genome assembly GCA_004026745.1 of Myrmecophaga tridactyla. NCBI lineage: Eukaryota > Metazoa > Chordata > Mammalia > Pilosa > Myrmecophagidae > Myrmecophaga > Myrmecophaga tridactyla. Next base: position 16,228 of record PVIY010001179.1, read on the forward strand.
CTTTTTGTCATATATCATACTTGATACAAGTGAACATCAAACGAAACCAAACCAATGCTGTCAGAAATATAAGAAGAAAAGGACAAAACCTGCAATCATAGCTTTATCTTCAGTTCTCAATCTTTGCTCATATAGACAATAAGCAAACAAAGAATAGGGTTTGAATAATATAATGAACGAGACTAACAAATATCAAAATTTGTTTCTATAGAGCATATATATCCTTTTTCAACATTAGGCCATAAATAAAAACCTCAGTAAATGTAAAAAAATTAAAAAACAGAAGTTATATAGGACATATTACCTGCACTAAATGCACTAAAACTAGGAATTAATAACAAAATTATAAACAAGAAAATTCAAACCACATAAAAATTAAAACCTTTCCTAGATAACGTTTGGGGCCTGGACTGTAATTACAGACTATTTAGAAAATAAAAATAATGGCAAAATTATATATCAAAAACTTTGGAATGTTTTATATTAGGGTTGAAAACGTTTTCTGTAAAGGGTCACATGGTATATATTTTAGGCTTTGTGGGCCGTAAGTTCTCTGTTGTAGCTACTCATCTCTGTCATGGTAGTTTGAAAGCAGCCAAGACAATTCCTAAAGGAGTGGGTGTGGATGTATTCCAATAAACTTTATTTACAGAAACAGGCAGTAGGGCTTAATTTGCCCACACCTACTTTATATTAATCAAGTATTAAACCATTAGAAATTTCTAACTTTATGTGTGTTTATTATTAAATGAGAAAGAATAGAAATCGATGAAATTCACAGTGGTTTCTAGAAGCTAGAAAAACATCAAACAGCAAAATAAGGAAAGCAAGAATATGATAATGAAGTTAAAAAAACATAAATTAATGAAACAGAATACAGAAAAACAACAACAGCATTGATAAATAACTCTGATATTTGAAAAGATCAGCAAAGTAAACAAAGTAATTGAGAAAAAGCATAAATGCACATAATTAGGAATTAGAAAAGAACTGCAACCAGAGATGCAGAAGACATTTTAAAAACTCATAAGCAAATACTATGAGCAACTGTACAGTAATACACTACCTGTCAATGAAATCATTAATTGTCTAGGACTATTCTAATTCTAAAATTGACTCAAGAAAAGGTGGCAAACTAGAATAAGTAGAGAATAAGAGGATGACTAATATTTATTGAACATTTGCTATTTTGGGGTACTCTTGCTAAGTGCTTCACATGTGTTGACTTAATTAATTGGCCCAGCCACCCTTTGAAATGGTCCTGTTATGCCCGCGTGGTCAGATGAGGAAACACATGTCTAGAAAGATTAAGAAGCTGCCCAAATCTGGGACATGAAATTGGTATGCTTTGACCTGAGCAATCCAATGACTCTAGAACTATTATACATTATACCTTTGTGTGACAGAGAGATTAAACAGTATGTCAAAGAGAACCCCCAAAAGAGACAGTGGGACAATAGGATATCCCCGGTGAGTGCCTACAAACTTTTGAGCATCTTCCTTTAAATTATTTCAGAAAAAGAAAGATGAAGAAAGTATTCCATTTTATTTTTGGAATCTTGAATGACCTAAAATCAAAATCTGGCAAAGATAACTGCAAAGTAATCTCACAAATAGAGGTACAAAGTCTTATTGTGTCAAATCTAGAAATACAATAAAATTATAACAGACCCTGAACATATATGGTTTAAAATAGGACTGCATAGATGTTTCATACTGAGAATTATATTCTGGGCAAAATTCATTATACTGACAGGTTAATAGAGGAAAATTATTGTTCTTAACAGTTGTTAAATTCAATCTCCAGTCCAATAAAAAAAAACTCTTGCAAAATTAGGAATAGATAAGTAGTTCTTTAACATGTTAGGTGTCTTCTTTTTTTCTTTTTAACCAACAATCTGCATGATGTTTAATGTTCAAATATCAGGGCAGCATTTCCCCCACTAGTTTTATAGATAAAAGCCTCAAACATAGATATTCTAGTTTGCCAGCTGCTGGAACATGATATACCAGAAACAGAATGGCTTTTAGAAGGGGGAATTTATTAAGTGGCAAGTTTACAGTTATAAGTCCATGAAAATGTCCCAATTAAAACAATTCTATAAAAATGTCCAAATTGAGGCACCAAGAGATTACCTTCACTCAAAAAAGGCCAATGAAGTTCAGGGTCTCTCGCTCAACTTGAAAGGCACATGGCAAACATGGCAACATCTGCTAGCTTTTTCTCCAGGCTTCTTGTTTCATGAAGCCACTCCAGGGGCATTTTCCTTCTCCATCTCCAAAAGTTTCTGACTGTGTAGACTCTGTGCCTCTGAAGCTTTTTCCAAAATGTTTCCTGTTTTAAAGGATTCCAGTAATCAAGATGGAGCCACATCTCCATCTAATCAAAGGCTAATACCCACAATTGGGTGTGTCACATCTCTGTGGAGATAATCTATTCATGTTTCCAACAATCCCTGAATAGGGATTAAAAGAAATGGCTGCCTCCACAAAATGGATTAGGATTAAAACACGGCTTTTCTAAGGTACATAATCCTTTCAAACTAGTATAATAGACATTTTTAAATCCTCCAGAGAAGAATTCTATATTTCAATAAATACAGAGAATGCTATATACTACATCCCCATTTGGGGAATTCAAAGTATATGTTAATGAATTCATTAAATTTAGAACTGTGACTAAATTCTGAAAAAGAAACCTCAAGGAGTATAAATATTCAATATTAGAATCCTGAAATAACAGGCATTTTACAACATTTCAAAACAGAGAAAATATAAGACATTAGCCTATGAAAATTATGCTGTTGTGAAATAAGGAACAAAGATCAGACTTGTCGATAAATGATGTTGGGACAACAGGAAAAATATATACATCAGCTCTCAAGCTCCCATTTTGCAAAAAAAAAAAAAAAAATGCCTGAAACCTTAAAAAGTTATATGTCACAATGAAGTCATAAGATATAAGAAAATATAGATGGATTTCAGGCATGAACAGGACTATGTAAGTCTGCATCTCTCCCCTTCTCCTCCTAGAAATATAAGCAATAAGAAACCTTACAAAAAACAAAACATACACATGCAAAAAGTCCATTTGCAGTGAAATTTGGGGAAACATATGATCTACTGACTCTAAAATGTATGTAAAGATTGACAAATGCAGCTAAATTGGGCAGAGTAAAAAGAGGAAGGAGAAAGAAAATACACAGAAAATGGAGAGAGAACATAGCAGTGTCAGAACTCAGAAAATGCACCAAGATGCACCCTCTAAAAATGAAAGACTATATTGTATTACACAGCTATTGCCCTTATTTACAATCAATTCTGGAAGATGGGAGGTAGGCATAACCAACGGCAAAAGCCCACCTTGATCTGGTTTGTCTGAGATAAGCAGAAGAGAAGAATTTACATAAAGAACCATGAAAAAAAGGCACATTTTCAGGAAGCTGTCAGTCTCTGAAAAGCTAACTTAGCCCTGATATAGCCCTGCTCCAAACAGGACCACTTTGTAAACTGGGAAAGGAAATTACCATCAATCAATGAGAATAATTTTTAAAAAATCACAGCACTGACACAAAGATGATCTATAAAATAATGAGGAGAGGAGCAATGAAATTTATCAACAGGTGAAGAACATGCACCAAAAAAAATTTTGTCAAGGAGCAGATAACAATTTTGACAATATTTCACAATGAAGTTTTAAAGATTAAAGGAGGCTATTACCTTACTTTCAAAGTAAAAGCAAAAATTCAGAAATAGAAAGAAATGAAACACAAACTGATATACTCTAAGAAAGAGTATGAAATGAATAAAAATTTGAAGGCACAAAAAGGATATTAGATATTTTGGAAACACACTAAGAAACCTAAAAAACACTAATGAGAAACATATACCAAAAAAATTGAAATAGGGAAAGGATTTTTGTAAAAAATTAGGGAAAAATTATAAATATTAAAGGCAAAGAAAGAAGATCCAACATATAAACAATTGAAACCAAAAACAATGTAACAAGCCAAATGTTTGATGACATAATCCATGAAAACTGTCACGAAACAAAGAAGAATTGAATGTGCCCAATTGAAAAGGTACACTGTGCCAGAAAAATTGATCTAGAATGGCTAAGATCAAGACTTAATCATAGTAAAATTCTGTAATCAAAAAAGAAAAAGTGGGAGGGCCATGGTGGCTCAGTGGCAGAGTTCTTGCCTGCCATGCCAGAGACCTGGGTTCATTTCCCTGTGCCTGTCCATGTTAAAAAAAATTAAAAAAAAAAAAAGTGCAGACAAAGAAATCAATCATAAAAGAAGTAATCCATTAGCTTAGATTTATCAACAATTACATTATGCAGAAGGCAATGGAGCAGCCTTTAATAAGATACTCTTGGGGAAAGTATACCCTGTTATTATGGTTACTGGTTTAGTTTCCTTGGCTCCTGAAGCAAATACCATGAAATGGGTCAGTGAGAATTTGTTTGGCCACAGTTTTGAAATTAGGAAAAAAGTCCAAATCAAGGCATCATCAAGGTGATGCTTTCTCCCTAAAGATTTTGGCATTCTAGTGCTGACGGCCAGTGATCCTTGGTCCTTACCTCGTCACTTGGCAAGGCGCATGGTGGCACCACCTGGTCTCTCCCTTCTCTTCTGGGTTCCAACGACTTCCAGCTTCTGGCTTCTCACTCTGTGACTTTTTCTCTGTGTGTCTGAATTTCATTCCACTTATAAAGAACTCCAATAATAGGATTAAGCCCCAATCTGATTGAGGTGGGCCATGCCTTAACTGAAGTAACCTCATCAAAAGTTCCTATTTACAATGGGTTCGTCCTAACAGGAATGGATTACATTTAGGAACATACTTTTCTGGGGTACATACAGTTCCACCCGCCATGGTCTTCTCAGAGGCAGATGTACTCCCATCCAAAATGCGCTTCAGATGTTGAGACTTGATGTTGCCACACACACCAGAGGGTATAAAAATATTTACTGCTAACATAATTGAGATCATAAGGAGGAAGGAAAAAAGGGCAGAAGAAAGGGAGGAAGGGCAGCATGAAGGTTTTCAGGTTATTTGCCAAAGCAAATCCCAGCTCTAAGCTGCACACAAGAGTCACACCAAAACCAAAATAGTTCATAAAGGCTGAAAATAAAAGGTTGGCAAAACTCAAATACAAATAAACAGAAATCAGGGATCTGTCTTGAAAGACAAATAGATCAAAAATCTTAAAAAAGATGAAAATGCTCACTTTCTTAAGATAAATGATGCAATGTCATAATAAAGATATAAACAGCTCAGAATATCTGTGTACCTTCTTCTGTCTTTGAAACCTAAAGTGTACAAAAAAATAAGTTCCAGAATACCTAAAAAGCATAAAAATAAAGTAGGTGTCATATACAGAATATCTCAAACATGCATAAATTCATATACATATACACACCCTGAAAATAAATAAAATACCTTCAATTCAAGTGCCCAAAAAAGTGTCATAAAATTGGATATGGTTAGGCCTAAAAGAAAGCCTCCAGAAAATAAAAATAGGGCAGAAAACTTTCTATGACTGTAATGCAGCACGACAAGAAACTGAAAATCAAATTAAAACACAAAAAGACCTTTCCACGTGACAGGGAGGCAAAAAACCTGCTCTTAAACAGGTTTAAGATCAGAAATAATGGACAAACAAAAAGTCATAGTATCTAGAAACAATAATGGAATGATCACATGTAAAAATCTATGAGAGATAGCTAAGCAAGAGTCAGAGACAGAAAAACTTAAGTTCTATTGATTAAAAGAAGAAAAAGAAAGAATGAATGGAAACAAATGAATTTAGTACCTAGCTCAGAAAGTAAAGAAGAGAACAAAAAAATAAATTTAAAAAAAAGCTTAATGAAGAATTATGAAAGTAAAAAGCAGAAATCAGTAAATTAGAAAACAAAATAGTAGAAAAATCTGAAAGCAGAATTTGCCCAGAGAAGAATTTCTTTTGGCTGCACAACTTTTTATAGTAGTACCTGGATTTAAACACCTGCACAAGGTTAAACAGTCATCCAATAAGGAGAAAGAGAATTTTGCTTATGGAGTGTTTTAACTTGTTAAAGTTGCTGGAATGCAATATACTAGAAATGAAACAGCTTTTAAAAAGGGAATTTATTAAGTTGCAAGTATACAGTTCTAAGGTTGTGAAAAAGTCCCAATTAAGGTGCCAACAAGAGGTTACCTTCACTCAAGAAAGGCTGATGCCATTTGGAACACCTCTGTCAGCTGGGAATGCATGTGACTGGCATCTGCTGAGGTCCATGGTTTCAGGACACTTCTGTCATCTGGAAGGCACATGACAACATCTGCTGGCTTTCTCTCCTGACTTCTTCAACAGCTTCCCGGGGGAGGGGGTGCATTTCTTTCATCTACAAAGATTTCTGGCTGTGTGGGTTCTGTTGGCACTGAAGTTTTTTTCCAAAATGGTTCCCTCTAAAAAGGCTCCAGTAAGCAATCCCATCTTGAATGGGTGGAGGCACATCTCCAAGGAAACCATCTAATCAGAAGTTACTGACCACAATTGGTTGGGTCACATCTCCATGGAAATAATCAAAAAGATCCCATCAAGCAATATTGAATGAGGATTAATTAACATGGCTTTTCTGGGGTACACCACAGTTTCAAGCCAGCACATGGAGGGAATTGACTAATTAGGATAGTATTTGGCCTCTCTCATATGAATGGGGACATTCCCAAGGCACAACCAAGCTGGTCCATAGGAGACAAAGGAAAGTCTGACTAGCTTCATATAAGAAAGTGAGGCTGCTTCCGAGATTTATAAGAAGCCTAAAATGAAGGAGAGAGGGTCATGAAGAAGAAAAGAAGCAGGAAAATATGAGTATTGTCTTGAGAGACATCATGGAGGATTGAGGAGGATTGAGGAGGACAGCTTCCGGGCTGGCTCCATTGTCTGCAGTAGATTGAATTATGCACCCCTGAAAGAAAAATGTTCTCAATTTAAATCTATACCTGTGGGTGTGAACCCATTGTAAATAGGACCTTTAAAGATGTTAATTTTAGTTAAGGTGCGGCCCACCTGAATGTGATTGGGCCTTAATTCTACTGCTGGAGCCTGTACTAAAACAAAACCAGGTGAAGAAATAGAAGCTGGAAGTTGACAGAACCCTGAAAAGAAAGGAGACGATGCTGTCATGTGCATTGTCATGTGATGGAGAAGCCAAAGACCCAAGGATCACTGGCAGCCAGCCCTGGAATGCCATAGTCTTTGGAAGGAAGAAGGACTAGCACCTTCATCTTGGACTTCTCCTAGCCTCAAAACAATGAGCCAGTAAAATGCCATTGTTTAAGCCAACCCATTTCATGGTATTTGTGATCACAGCTGGGAAGCTAACACGTCTCCTACCTTTCACATCCTCTTTGTTGGTTTATTTGCCCACCACACTTGGAGTACATCCTATAGTAATCCCTACACAGCGACATATACTGCATGTTTTTGCATGTCTGAAAATATCTTTATGTGGCCCTTAAACATGATAGATATTTTAGGTATAGAATTCCAGTATGTTTCTAATGTAAAATTATTTCCCTCAGAATTTTGAAGGCATTTCTCTATTTGTTTTCAAATCCTGCATGGACCACTTAGACAGAAAGAAGGAGATCAATATTTACTAAAATGGATAGCTCTCTAAGGCACAATGTTGAATGAAAAATATGAAACTCAGAATTATTTATAAGATGTGATACCACATATCAAAATCATCTAGAGGAACCCACCTGTGGCTATACCTGGTGGGGAGAAGCAATGGAATTATGGGGGCCTACTTTTTTTTTTGGTATGTAGTGTGGTGGAGTCACATTTAATTATTTTTCCATGTGAGTATCCTGTTATTTGTTGAATTTTTTGTTTTGTTTGCCCATTTGTTTTTGTTTGTTTGTTTTTGCTTCTTTGTTTGTTTGGGGCAGGGGGAGTGCATGGACCAGGAATCAAACCTGGGTCTCCCTGCTCCCATGCAGCAGGTGAGAATTCTACCACTGAACTACTCTTGCACCCCCACGACCTGCCTCCTTTTCAATTTGTCATATTAATAACATTTCCTCCTACCAGATGCTCAATAAATAACACAATTCTATTTTCTTATAGCTTATAACTTTTATTACTCTTATATTTAAATTTTTGATACAACAGGAATTTATTTAGTTATGATGGTAATTTCATTTCAACTTGGCAAGGTTATCATATCCACTTGTTTGACCAAGCAAGCAGTGGCTTGATTGTTACTGTGAGGGTATTTTGTGGATTTAAGTCATTAGTCTATTATTTCCATCTATGGCTGATTACATCTATATTCAACAAAGGAAACTGCCTTCATCAATAAGAGGAGATTTCTCTTCCAGTCTACTTGAGTCATTAAAGGGAGAACTGAAAATTTCAGCAGTGAGTAAGAAGAATTTCTCTTTCTGCTCATACATTCAGCTTCTCCTGGGGAATTCATTGCTACCTTCCTCAAACTTCCAATTTGCAACCTGCCCTACAGAATTCGGACTTGTCAACCCCCATGGTCATGCAAGACAATTCCCATGATAAATTTCTTAATATTTGTCAGTTCTGTTTCTCTGGAGAACCCTGACTTGATGTCCTGCAATGATACTTTCCCTGTCACTGACCAATTGTTCCCACACCACTTATCGAATATACTTTCTCTTCCCAACACTGATTTATTGTGCCTCCCTGAGGCATGTATCAAGTTGAAAAAATATTTAGTAGAGAACCCAGGACTCCTGCTTCCCAAGCTGGTGATTATACCAGTACAAGTAGTTTGAAAATTACTTTTGTTTTAGATACTGTCTTTTTCTCAATTTTAGAACTGTTTTGCATTTCTAACACTTTACTGTGTACTGGGATTTGACCATCATTGGATTTATAATCTCTTTTGCTGATCTGCTTTTCCTGAGTTTAGAGAAGGGATTGGGAAGAAAGCTTGGCTTCATTCATCTATTCAAACATTTCTTGAGCACCTCCAGATTCAACATGGCGCATATTAGGAGAGGAGAGCAAGAAGTTGCTTCACACTTTTTTATTTGCCTTTTAATTTATTTCAAACTATGTAGCCTGTCCCCTATTCTTCTCATCTCAGTCATCCACTTCATCTACCTTCTGGCCATGATTCCATTGACTATCAATTGACGATTTCTATTCTTTGGCTTGGGATGATGAGTAATTTTAACACTTTCTGATTCCCTTGATTCCCTTGAACACCCTGCTTCCCCAGTAGGTTCCTTTTACCCAAGACTTACAAGAACTAAAGTTATTTCTGCCTAATGCTAGATGTAGAGGAGTCAGGTGCTTGTGCTGACCACCAGTCTTTTCCTTGAGACCTAGATCCACTTCTACCTCCACCTCTATTGAAAATAAAAGGGATTGATTATGAGATATATTATGCACTTTCCAAAGAAGAAATATCTTTGTAGCATAGACAACAGTCCAGGGAGCACTTTGAAACCTTTTTTAGTTAGTTCTGATTTATTAAACAACCTCCAGGGCTCCAATGTCACGTGGTTTCATAGAACTGTCTGTGGTATTGTGGATCTATGAGCCAATGAATAGATATTACTTCTAACCACAGGAATCATCTTCTCATGTGTGGTCAGTGTAGTATGAGCAAGGTTCTTCATTTAATAAGCCATTTCAATGCAGTAAGTGACTGAAGAAAGAAGGAGGCACTCATCATTGCAGACTAAGTCTTGATTAGAAATTATGGAAAGAAACAGGATTTTTGTGTTTGGAGCCCTGGCGAATCTAAAAAGTAAAATAAGCAGTTAGATGTAGTCATTACACTTTTTAGAGAAACTTGTTATTTAGAAACTCTACTACTTTGACAACAAGCACTACAGCCATATTCATACATGATGTTTAACAATAAGGTGCAGATTTCTTAATAAAGAAAATGTCATGGAACCTGAAAGAGCCATTGAGAAAAGGACTTCCCAAACTGGGTGCCACAGCATGGTGCTGTTTGGCAAATGAGTCGGAGTTGATCCTATATGCTCTTAGAGAACTCAGATTCCAAGACTGCTCACTTCTGGCCAGGGAAAGCCACTTCCATTTCCTCCAGTGTCTACACAGAGTCTATCATTTTCTGCATGTTCCAGATGTGGAAACAATTATGAAACAAGTCTGACAGCTCAGCAGCTTCAAACCCCAAATCAACTGGTCTCCAGAACCTTCTAAACACCCAATGAACCAAGCTGAGAGACCCCCGGGTCATCCAAGAGGGAAGGATCTTCCCCAAATAGCTGTACTTGTCTTGAGAGGGCAAGGTGAAGGGCAGGTTAAAAAAAAAAAGAGGGAGAGAGAGAGAGAGGTTTGGAATTAGGAGGCAAAGGAGGGTAATTTCAATTTCTATAGCTTCATTTCCTCAGCTCCTAAGGAGCTCCCAAGGAGGGCTCCCCTGAAATCTCGAGAGACATATCTGCCTTGTTCTATTATCTGTCACCCCTCCCTTTGCCATTCATGGATGGGATGACTGCTTTTATTTGCCACCTTCCCTCCCATCCTCAAGGCAATGCCCAGCCTCTGCCTTCTTCACCTAAGCATTCAGTTTGCAGAGACGGATATTAAATCAGATTTCCTCCTGCCTCATTACATTCTGATGATTTTTTAGCTACGGGGATTTTCAATTTGAAAGAAAACATTTTGGTACTGCAATGCCCACAGGACAGCATGAGCTGCATTCAAGGATGCTCAGTACATCCTCAAAAGCAGTGGGGTGTGTGTCTACATACAGACCCACCATTTGAAAACTGGTGGGCTTGCCAGTTACCTCAAAGAGAAATGGCATTGTGTGGAAGAGTTTTAATCAGGATTTCTGCATAAAATGAAAGTCTCCAAAGGAAAGAAGGCCTTTCAACAGTCTGCACTGCATGCCACAGAAACCAGCATGGCTCATTGTCATATAAATTTGACTAAGTTAACAGGGGCCTGAGACGTGACTACCAACCCTGCCTGATGGTCTGAGCTTTGACTGTACTGTCTCATGCTGCTCCAGACACACCAGCTGTTCCTTTTCATTTATTTTTCTTCACAGGAGGGGCCACTTGCCTCTTTCTGTCTATGGATTATTCTGAAAAAAGTGAAATCTTCTCCATGATTCCAGGCCCAGCATTGCCAACGCATGTTCCAGTTGCCTACACATCATTCTGCCAGCCTGCAATTGCCTTTTGCATCTAATGCCATCCTGAGTTCAATTCTATTTTTTGACCCATACAGCCTTTAACAGAGCTCTTCATGTAGTGCCTTGCTCTTGGCAGGGGTTCAGTAAATTGGGTGCAAGGAACAGAAAGAGTATGCTATGCCAGCAGGATAGCATTCGTGAACATGAAATAATATTCAGTGTATTTGCATTCACAGACAGTAAGAAATGATAGATGTTGGGCAGCAGAAGAGGACACTGAGAAAAAGTGAGGATGTCATTTGAGATCCAGCCTTTGTCTCCTACAGACATTGGCAGAGCAGCTGTGTTGTGCAGCCATCAAGCTCCTTCTCAGCCTTCAGGGCCTCTACCAGGGGTTCCTGAGGGTAATGGTCCAGTTTCCTCATTGCGCAGTTCCTATTTTTCCCCTGAAAAATAATAAGCAATCTGTCGGGAGACACTTTAAGACCATGCAAAAATCTTGCTCTTCTTCAAAACTTCCCCCTAGGTTTAGCACCCATTGATGAATTTGTCTGAACCATGTTTTACTATGATGGTTGTAAAAGGATCACTTTTCCAACTCCAACACATCCTCCAGATTTATCTTGGCACTCAGCATTCCACTGCAAGATGTTGTCATCATGGGTGTGTCAGAACAGTGATAAACCCTCATGACCAGGAAAGTTTCTAGGGGGTCAGTAATTGGGATAGCTCCTCTACAAAGACAAGTTGAAGTTCTTACACTACCCACAAAGAAGGAAGCAAAATCTTTGTAGGCCTCTAGAGGAGTTAGGTTCAGGTGTCAACTTGGCCAGGTAGTTCAGAATGGTCCCCAGTTCTGTTTCTGTGAATTTAAATCATAAGCATGTGAATTTCATCTACAGACGATTACATCTGCAGTCGGCTAAGGGGTGTGACTTCTGCAGTGAGTGGCATTTAATTTAATTAGCTAGAGGTTTAAAAGGGGAAGTCAAAAGAGAGAGAAGCAGCTCAGCACAGCTCAGGTCAGTGCTCAGAGCCGACATAGACCCAGACGTTTGGAGCTGCAGAAAGGAAATGCCCTGGGGAAAGCTGTTTGAAACCAGAAGCGAGGAGAAAAGACCAGTAAAGGTCATCATATGCCTTCCCATATTAAAGGGGAACCAGATGAAGTCCAGCTGCTTTTCCTCCAAATAACTGTACATTTGTAACTAAATAAATCCCTTTTAAAAAGCCAATCCATTTCTGGTGTATTGCATTCTGGCAGCCTTAGCAAACTGTAACAGCCTCTTTGGATTTTGGAAGCAAGAAAACAACATTTGAAAATGTTTCTCCAACCACATAATCTGTAAGGTACCCTGTCAACCCAGAAGGTTGAACAGAGCCTAGAACAAAGGTGGGCTCCATAGTAGGCTGCGGCTGCAGTGAAAGTTCCCCTGAGACATGAGCCTTTTCACCCATGTATCACCTGACCCAGTGATACCAGAAGTGCCTATGGAAGACAGGCTGCCTGAAGCCTCCAGCCAGCTCCAACAGGAGAATTACAGCACAGTCCCACAGGGTATGGAAGTAAGGTACCAACCCCATCTGCCAACCAGCAGCTCCATTTAACAAGTAGCTTCTGGCCCTGGTAGGAGCTAAAAGCCTGACCATGAGACACAGCCATTATGGAAGATGAAATTCTGTGCCCAATATTGACATGTTCTTAACCTTCCTCCATATTCCTGTGGGTGTAAACACATGGTAAACAGGATCTCCTGAAGATGTTATTTTGAATTAAGTTGTGGGGTAGGCTATGGTATTTCAGCAGGTAGAGTTCTCGCCTGCCATGCTGGAGACCTGGGTTCTATTCCTAGTGCCTGTCCATGAAAAATAAATAAATAAATAATAAATTAAGGTTTGTCCCAACTGAACAACATTGGGTCTTAATCCAGATTACAAGAGGCTTGACAAACTGAAAGAAACCAGAAGCCAGAGAAAGAAGAATCCCCAGGGAGTAGCCATAAGTAGCTGAAATATGGAAGAAAAAGCTGACTGCATCACCATGTGATGGGAAAACCAAGGGCTGCTAGTTAGTCAGAATGCTACCAACCCTGGAAGAAATCCATCTTCTAGCCAATGCCTTGATTTAGACTTCTGGGCTCTGAACCCATGAGCCTATACATGTCTGTGGTTTAAGCTAGTTCATTGTGCAGTATTTGTCATGAAGTCTGGCAAACTAAGAAAGCCACCATGTGATCTAAACTGCCCTTCGTGAAGTAAATGCATTCCTATCTATAAAACCATAATGAATATGCACAAACGAATATGAACAAAAACATTCCATTAGAAAACAGAAATGGTACATGAGAGAGCAGATCTAAGCAGGTCTAGGAAACATAAGTAAGCTGCAATGGCAGATGGCTTAGCTCCCACATGGCACCCACCCCTCCTGTATCACCACACCCCTCATCATCTCACATCTGTGTCCTCCTGGGAAATTCCCTATAGTCAGTTAATGAAGGAGGGGAAAGCATGGGCCTGGTTCATGAGTGGCATTGTATGGTTCACCTGCACAACTTAAGAGGATGGCTCTGTACTCAGGAAGGACTCTGAAAGACAGTGGACATGGGAAATCGTCCCACTAAATAGAACTTTGGGGGTACCTCCAGTTTTTATTATGGAAGTAAAAATAGTCTAAGGTATGGTTATACTCTCACTCATCAGCTGTTGCCACAAGTTGGCCACCTGGTCAGGGCTTAAATAGAACAAAATTGAAAAACTGATATTAGTAAGGTCAGGGAAGAGATGTGGATGGACCCCTCAAAATGAGCAGAAAATGTGAAGATATTTGTCTGCCACTCAAATACCCATCAGAGGGTATCCACAGTGGAAGACACTCAATCAAGTGGATGAGCACTGTCTTGAATATGTCATCCCAGCCTTGGCGACAGAATGGATGTCACACACAGGTTCAATAGCCCAATAACTGGCTGACCCTCACCAAGACTTTATGGCCATATCACTGCTGAGCTGACCTCCCCATGGCCAAGTCCAGTGTTGAGTCTCCAACATGACACCAGTCCCTCGGGGGCCCAGCTGGCTACCTCTTGGCAGGTGGATTACATTGGAACCTGTGCTGGTTTGAAATGATGTATGTACCCTAGAAAAGCCATGTTTTAATCCTAATCCCATTTTGTAAAGGCAGCCATTTCTTCTAATCCCTATTCAGCATTGTATGTTTGAAACTGTAATTAGATCATCTCCCTAGAGATGTGATTTAATCAAGAGTGGTTGTTAAGCTGAATTAGGTAGAAGCATGTCTCCACCCATTTGGGTGGGTCTTGATTAGTTTCTGAAGTCCTATAAAAGAGGAAACCTTTTGGAGAAAGCTAGAAGATTCGGAGAGAGCAGAGAATGCTGTAGCGCCAAGAAGCAGAGTCCACCAGCCAGTGACCTTTGAAGATAAAAAAGGAAAATGCCTCCCGGAAGCTTCATGAAATAGGAGGCCAGGAGAAGAAGCTAGCAGATGATGCTGTGTTCGCCATGTGCCCTTCCACTTGAGAGAGAAACCCTGAACTTCATTGGCCTTCTTGAACCAAGGTCTTTCCCTGGATGCCTTAGATTGCACATTTCTATAAACTTGTTTTAATTGGGACATTTTCTTGGCCTTAGAACTGTAAACTAGCAACTTATTAAATTCCCCTTGTTAAAAGCCATTCCGTTTCTGGTATATTGCCTTCCAACAGCTAGCAAACTAGAGCAGACCCCTCCCTTGACAGACAGGATAGTGCTTTATACTCACAAGATAGACATATATTCCTAAAGTAAACGTTCTTTTCCTGCCCACAGCATTTCTGTCAGTCTCAGAATGCCTTAACCAGCACAAGGGTATCCCTATAATATCTCCAGCTAGAGGGCATTTTACAGTAAAGGAAACGCAGACAAGGGTTCATGCCCTGTAGACTCCCAAGAGGTTACCATATGCCTCTTTCCCGTATGCAGTCAGTTTCATAGAATGATGGAATGATATGCTGAATGCCCAATTACAGGACCAGCTGGGAGGAACATGTGGCAAGGATACTGCTTCCCTACAGGGTGCACTCCATGTGTAAAGTTTAAGGCTAAAACCAATGGTCAGCTTTCAGGGCCATCTTCACCTTTAGCCAGGAGCACAAACCAGAACAGCAAGTGTTGGAGGTGGAGGTGGCCAGAGGAAGTTTTGCTTCCCTGTATACAACCTTCGGTGGATTTTCAAGTTGTGCTGGTTTGACTCTGTTATGTACTCATTCTTGGGGGGTAAGGTCTATTGAGGGTGAGACCATTTGATTAGGTTGTTTCCATGGAGACGTGAACCACACAATTGAAGTTGGATCTTAATCCTTTACTGGAGTCTTTTATGAAAGGGAACTCAGAGACAAAGAGTAAAGAGATGAAACCAAGTGAAGGATGCAAGGAGAAAGAAAACGCCCCAGAAAAAGTGAGAAGGATCTACAGGAGCTGAGAGAGCCATTTTGAAATCAGAATCCAGAAGAAAAGGACCAGAAAACATCACAATGTGCCTTCCTATGTGAAAGAGGAACCCCAGATGCCAGCAGCCTTTCCTCAGAGAAGGCATCTCCCTCTTGATGCTTTAATTCAGATATTTTCATGGCCATAGAACTGTAGATTTGGAACCTAATCCCCTCTGTAAAAGCCAATATATTTCTGGTATTTTGCATTCTAGAAGCATTAGCAAACCAAAACAAAGGTTTATGGCCAAAGCAAGAAAACAGTCATGGTTCTGAACAACTAAAATTGAGAGACACCACAATCCTCCCTCCCCATCCCCTAAATATTTTAGCCTTCTCATGCCACTGAACCAAGAGGCAAAGTAGAGAGTCTGGTGGAAAAAAGAGATGGGGTAGGGTCAGAAAAGATTATGTTTGAAGCACAAAGGATTCATTGAGGTACCTCCATCAATCAGCATTCCTGGGCAACAGGAAAGTGTTTCCAATCACCAAGACCTCATAACGTGCAAAAGTGAAGTTTTGAGTCAATTCACCAGGTAAAGAATCCTGTCTAGCTGTGGTGTTGAATGAGGACAAAGGGACTGTGGTAGTAGGGAAAGGCTGCTGTGATTATCTACCTAGGCAACCAGCTAAGTTGAAGATAATAGCAACTGGTTTTAAATACCTAGTTCTTTATCCTTTATCACTCCCACCCCTTATATTCCCATTTCCTTCTATGAAGGACATAGATTAGGCTAATCATTTAGGTTTCAAATGGGAGTATGAGAAAATTGACATCACTTTGCAATAGAGACATAGCTCAAGGGACTTCATATGTCCCTGTGCTGGAGATATGAGTTCTTCATCTGTAAGAAGTACCAGAGTGGACACTGAGGGGCAAAGGAATGGGCTGGGTCAGATACCTTCCATTTGTCCCTCTGGATCTGTTTCCCCCTTCCCACTCAGCTCTTACCCCAAGAAGTCTGAGTATTTGAGTTCTAGAATAGGCCCCCCAGAAGTCTGGCTTCCAACTGTGTTCAGGCAGCAGGAGCCTTAGAGTGGGGTTGGGTATTTATTCTTCTGGTTCACTCCAGGCGAGGTTACCTCGGGCTATTAAATCTTTTGACAGCATGGCACCATTTGTCCCTAGGTGGCGGATTCTACACTGCTCTCTGTCCTTCTGGGTTTCAGAAACTCTCCCTCCCCTCATTCAAGGGAGGGAAGCTACTCCACCCTATATAGCCCCTGTCACTGCACTATGCCATAGCATTTTCCTATAACAAGCAGCACCTTTGTAAATAAAACCTCCTCAAGTTAACCTAGTGGCATAAGCCCCCTCTTATCTTTTAGGGTAGGGCTCTTGCTGATCCAAAGAGTTTAAACTATTGCCCAGGACCATGCTCCTGGTACATGGTAGGGATGGGCAGTCAGCAGGCTCTTTGGCACTACAGGAAGTGCTCTTGGGTCTCCACCCTGGACCCTTGGCCACTCAGAGGTCATCTGTACCCTTGGTAGACAGTCCCACACTTGCCCACAGCTTCCTGTCTCGAGCACCTGCATCTCTGACTGAGGACTTTCTCTGGCAGCAGGAGAGCACTTGTCCTATATAGGGAGGCACCAGTAGAACTGCCAAGTAGAGGCCTTAGACACAGCTCTCCACCAAGGAGGGGTGGGAAGAGCTGATCAGCAACCCAGCCTCCTCCCCTTCAAGGGAAAATTCTCAGCTTTGTCCTACCCAGTCTCTCAGAAAGCTCCAGAGAGCTAAGCTCCAGCTGCCCACCAGGGTGACCCCTCACTAAGTGCCCTTCATTGACTTCCTGCCTTGTATCTCTCCCTGCCCTTCCTGTCCTGTATCTCTCTCTGCTGTCCAATGTCTCCTGGGAACACCTCCCAGTAAACGACTTGCACCAAATCTTTGTCTGAGTCTTTGAGGAAACCCAAACTCAGACAGGCACCATGGCTGTGCTCCTCACCTCTGTGCATTCTGCCCCCAGAATGACTGAGCACTGCAAGAGAGTGGAGCAGCCATCAGATGCCAAGAGGAATCCATTTCAGGTTAGAATTATGTAGCCAGCCAAATGATCAGTTAAGAGAAATGGCCAAATTATATATATAGGCATGAAGAACATGGGACCTGCAATAATGGCCCCCAAATATGTCCATGCCTTCATCTCCAAGAGCCTGTGACTTTGTCATGTTAAGTGGCAAAGGGACTGTGCAGATGTGATGACATGGGCAGATTATCCTGCCTTATGTAGGTGGGCCCAATCCGATCATTCAAGCCCTTAAAAACAAGAGCTTTCTCTGGCTGAAACAAGAGAAATGAGGTGAAAAGGGAGACCAGAGAGAGGTCGAGCATGAGAAGGACTGGATCCATAATTGCTGGCTTTGAAAATGAAGGAGCTCATGGCCCAGGGAATGTGGGCAGCTTCTAGAAGCTGAGAATGATCCTCTACCCAAAGCCAGCATGCAGATGGGACCTCAGTCCCACATCTTACGAGGTCAAAAGGACTTGGAACAGTCAGTGACCCTTGGAACTTTAGGTTTTTTTCACTTATGAGTAAAGAATAATATTTTCTGTTTGTAGGGTCCTTATGAGTCCTAGATGAGGGGATGTGTGTATTCTATAAACCCTAAAATCCTGCATATAGTCCTTGTGTGGGGCCAGCATTGGGAAGGTGGAGAACCAGTTGATGGTCTATGCCCCTGAACTCGTTTTTTGGTTTGAAAAGGGTCCCACTAAGATCCAGTGACCCCAGCTTGTCCATGACCCTGCATTTTAATCCCAAGATTATAAGTCACCTGTGCTCTAACAGTGAGTTTAAACTTTACTCCTCTTAGGCCATTCAGAGAGGGTGGAGGAAGCTACCCAGGCATTTGTCAACCTTTTTCCCCTTGACTGAATCAATTCAAGTTGTCCTCCTAAGCATCAGAGCCTCCTTAGTGAGCCTGGAAAACCACGCTCAGTCCAAGTCTTTGTTCTCCACACCTTCTTGCCCTCCTGACTCAGGCCTTTCTCTATCCCTAAGTCTCTCTTGGTGCTGCCAGCTGCACCCCACCCTGAGCTGCTGAAGCAGCTCTCCCCAACTAGCAGTGGGGGGCAGCCTGGGAAGTCCCCACATGGGCAGCTCCTGCAGGCTCTGATTTTAGAACATTCAGGCAGGGCTTCCTTTCTTTTTCCTCCATTTCACTCCTTCTCCCTTTTCCTTCCTTCCTTCCTTCTTCCTCTCTTTCTTGTTCCCTTTTCACCTCCCTCCCCTCCATCTTCCATCTTCTTTCCTTTTTTCTCTTTCTTCTTTTATAGGACAATATACATAGAAGGATTTCACATGTAGGATTTGAGACCCTAATAGCACAGAGAGACATTATAGTGAAAACCAATATTCCTTGCTCTATCCTCCTCACCCTGCTCTGGTCTGCAAACAAACCACTTTTAACTGTTTCTGCTTTGTAATCTCAGGATAGTTACCTCCATGTCTCTAAATAATGTGCTTACGTGGCTTGCTTGATATATCAACTCTAAGCACAATCTTTTGACTTCCTGCTGAAATTGATAAGGCTTCAACCCCCTCATGCCCTCCCTCCCTCAGCACCCTGATAGCTACATCACTTATTTAGTTCCTCTTTTGTTCAACTGTGTAGCTCTAAATAATATATTTAAACATCTAATTCTTATTACATCAGTTCGAGAAACCCTCTCTCTCCCTGCCTCTTTTTCTCTCCCTCTAACCACAGATGTTTCATTATCTGAATTCAAAGGAAAGACTGAAACAGTTTACTCACAAACTCCTCTACTGAGGCTGTGCCAAGTTTCAGTCCTCCTGCAAAGATTTACAATGGAAGTGCCACTGGCTGCCAGATTTCAGAGCAGTCAGCTTTTGCTTTCACGTGATTTTCCTCCAAGCTTATTAATTAGTGGCCTGCTGAATAAGGTAGCACCTTTGCAGTGGGGGGCCCTTTCCAGATTGGCCTGGGCTTTGAGTCTGCCCTATATGTATGGCTGCCAGAAATTTATGGCTGATCATACCAAGCATCCACAGCTGGTTCAGCCTCAATTTCCTGCTGCTCCCCTGGGGTGCTTTGACAGCCCTGCTTCCACCTGGACACTGGCATCCAGATGTGCCACACAGCTGTCATCATAGCCTTTTCCTCCCATTCTCATCAATAGAGGATGCTATTTCCTGAAGCCCATGTATTCCACCTTTCTTTGTTTACTCCCTCTTCTTGCTAGAGCACATCCTCTGATAATTTTCTAAGGATGGGTAGATGGGGCAGAAATTTTTGTCATTCTGTCCATTCATTTTCTTTTGCTGCCATAAATTACCACAAACTTAGCAGCTTAAAACAACATCCAATTATTATCTTATCTTAAAGGTAGGTAAGAAGTTTGAAATCAAGGTGTCAGCAGGGCTGCATTCCTTATGGAAGCTCTGGGGAATGATGCACTTCCAGCTCATGCACTTGTAGGACAGAGGTCCCCATGTTCTTGCTGGCTTTGGGTTGGGAGTTGAGCTCAGCTTTGAGAAGCCACCCATGTTCCCAGGATCATGACCTCTTTCATGGTCAAAGCCAGTAGCAGTGGGCTGAGTCTCTCTTATGCTTCAAATCTCCCTGACCTCTCCTTCTGCCTCATGCCTCCTTCCTCAAAAAAGTAAGCTCTCTGCTTTTAGATTAGGTGCATCTGCATAACCCAGGGTAATCTTCCCATCTCATCACATCTGCACAGTCCCTTTGCTACATAACATGACAAAGTCATAGGCTCCAGAGATTGAACATATTTGGGGGCCATCACTGGGCTTCCCATGTTCTTCATGTGTATATATATATATATATAAATTCACCATTTCCCTTAACTGACCATTTGGCTGGCTATGTAATCCTAATCTGAAATGGTTTCCTTTAGGCATCTGGTGGCTGCTCCACTGTCTTGCAGCATTCAGTTCTTCTGGGGGAGGCAGGGTGGGCAACATGCACAGAGGTAAGGAGCACAGCCATGATGCTTGTCTGAGTTTGGGTTTCCTCAAGAACTGAGAAAAGGATTTGGCTGCAAGTTGTTTATGGAGAGGTCTTCCCAGGCGACACTGGACAGAAGGGAGAGACACAGGGCAGGAAGGGAAGGAAGCCAATGAAGGGCACTTAGTGAGGGGTTACCCCCGTGGGTAGCTCGAGCTTAGCTTTCTGGAGCCCTCTGAGAGATTGAGTAGGACAAAGCTGAGAATTTTCCCCCGAGGGGGAGGAGGTTGGGGTGTTGATCTGCTTTTCTCATCCCTCCTTGGTGGAGGGCTGTGTCCAGGGCCTCTACTTGGCAGCTCTACTGGCACCTCCCTGTACAGGACAAGCTCTTTCCTGCTGCCAGAGAAAGTCCTCAGGCAGAGACGCAGGTGCTCAAGGTGGGAAACTATGCGCAGGTGTGGGACTGTCCACCAAGGGTGCAGGTGACCCATAAGCCAAGGGTCCAGAGTGGAGAACCAAAAGCACTTCCATAAGCCAAGGAGTATGCTGACTGCCATCTCTACCATGTACCAGGAGCATGGTCCAGGGCATTATTTAAACCCTTGCACCAGTGAAGCAGATTCCAGCCACTCTAGAAAGCCAGCAGCCCACTCCTCCTTCACTTCCGTACTTCAACCTCCTAGGATGGGCTTCATTATCGGGCAGCCTCCAACAGCAACCAAACGACATCCCACTGGCCTTAGGTCTGGCAGAAAGAGATCTTGGGATGGGGAAGAGGCTGGGGAGGGATCTCACAGACTTGGACCACCAGCCTCCTTTGAGAAGAGATAGAAATACCCCTGAAAACTAGGGGTGGAGGGTAGTAGAGGGAAAACACCACTCACACCAACCACAGAGAGTGGGAGAGACATTGTATTTACCAAAGGAAAATGATATGCCATTCCCAAGAATGGAGAAGGCACAGTGGGTAGGGGCAAACCACCAGTGTCTCCCCCCCGCCCCCGGTGTTACCCATTGTGGCATCACTAGACCCACTTCTGCCATCTGGGGTCTAGCATTTTCTAATCACCACCAATCCCAGCACCAACCAGCAGAAAATGCTGCATGCATTTGCCCCACAATCACCCACATGAACAAGCCCACCCCAGAACCATCAGCACTGCATTTGACAAGCCACAACATTTTGGTTGATACTGGGACATACTCAGCCAAAAGGATTTGACACCAACAACCGATTTTGTTATGAATATAGTCCAAATATTTGTGAGCCAGTAGCCACCAATCAGCCCACCATGTGGGGTCACCTTTTTATTAATATTTAAGAAAAATGGTTTAAGCATTCATGCTCCCAAAAGTGGGCAACCCAGAAACCTCCTTGTTTTAGTTTGTTAAGGCTGCCAGAAATGCAATATATCAAAAATGAGTTGACTTTTATAAAGGGAATTTATTAAGTTACAAGCTTACAGTTCTAATGCCATAAGAATGTCCAAACTAAGGCATCTGGATAAAAATACCCTGACTCAAGAAAGGCCAATGGCTTCTGGAAAACCTATGTCAGCTGGGAAGGCATGTGGCTGGCATCTGTTCCTGGTCCTTTGGCTTCTGGTTTCAAACAGCTTTCCCAGGGGCATTTTATTTCTGCATCCTCCAATGTATCTGTCTGTGTCAACTCCGAAGCTTTTTCCAAAAGGGTTCCCTCTTAAAGGACTCCAGTAAGTGGATAAAGACTCATCTTGAATGGGCAGAGACGCCTCTCCATGGAAACCACCTAATCAAAGGATCTCACCCACAATTGGGTGTGGCACATCTCCATGTAGTCAACTTAATCAAACAGATTCCACCCTAAACAATAGGTCTGGCCCCACAAGACTGAACCAGTACTGAAAGAGCATGGCCTTTCCAGGGTACACAGCATCCTCAAACCAGCAAACTTCCCCTATTTCTGGGACTCCCAAGGCCTTCACTTGTCTCCTAGTTCCTTCATGCTCTGGCTTCCTCCTTTGCAGATTTCAAAATCTCCCTCACAGATAGCCCTGGACTTGTATCTTCTTACTCCCCCTACTAAACCATCTATGAAATGCAGACTTTTTCCTTCATTTCTCCAAAATACAGATCCCCCAACATATAGACTTTAACAACAATCAGCAATGATGATGAGAGATTATTATCACAGAAGATAAATTAAATATTAGGCATTTCTCATTTAAAATATCTCATTTAAAATTTTAAAAGCCATTTCCATTTGAGGAAATAGCTTGAAAGCCGAATTTCTTGCTTAAGTCCTCAGGCCTTCCACTGCATTTCTGTCCCTATCTCTCTTGAGACTTTCTAGTCACTCTTGCTAGATAACAAACCACCCCAAAGTAAATGGTGTCAAACAACATTTTATTATGCTCACAGATTCTGTGGGTCAGAAATTCAGTGATGTCTGGGACCTCATCGGGGAGAATTTGAAGGCTGGGCATTATTTACTAGCTTACTAGCTAGGAGCTTGTGGTGAATTGAAATATGCACCCCAGAAAAAACACGTTCTTAACCTTAACCCCATTGCTACGGGTGTGAACCCATTGTAAATGGAACCATTTGAAGATGTTACTTTTAGTTAAGGTATGGCTCAACTGGACCAGAGTGGGTCTTAATCCTCTTACTGGAGGCCTCATAGAGAGAAAACCACAGGGAGAAGCTGGAAGCCAGAAGTCAACAGGATCCAGAAAAGAAAGGTGAGGACATTGCCCTGTGAAGTGAAAGCCAGGGAACCCAAGGACTGCTGATCAGTCAAAATGATACTGACCTCAAAGGAAGCAAGCCTTCCACCCTCTGAAAGCATAAGACAATAAATTCTTCATTGTTTAAACCAACCCATTATGTGGTAATTGTCATTGCATCCTGAAAAGTAAGGCAGGGCTCAAAATTATCTTGAAGATTTTCTGCTTTTATGTTCAATGGTTGAGACTAGTCATTAGCTGAGATCTTGGATGCCATTGCTGACCAGTCCCCTGCACACATGGTCTCTCTATGTGGTCTCCACCAGGTTAGTTTAGGCTTCCTTACAACATGGCAGCTGGGTTCTGAGAGCAAGTACCCCAAGGAAGCATGGTAGGCATGGCATAACATTTTTATGAGACTGCCTGGGAAGTCATTGTTCTAGTTTGCTAGCTGCCAGGATACAATATATCAGAAATGGAATGGCTTTTAAAAAGGAGAATTTTTAAAATTTTCCTTTTTATACGTTGCTAGTTTACAGTTCTAAGGCCAAGAAAACGTCCCAATTAAAACAAGTCTATAGAAATGCCCAATCTAAGGTATCCAGAGAAAGATGCTTTTATTCAAGATGGCCAATGAAGTTCAGGGTCTCTTTCTCAAGTGAGAAGGCACATGGCAAACAGGGTCAGGGTTTCTTTCTCAGCTGGAAGGGCACATGGCGAACATAGCATCATCTGCTAGCTTTCTCTCTTGGCTTCCTTTCATGAAGCTCCCCAGGGAGGCATTTTCCTTCTTCATTTCCAAAGGTCACTGGCTGATAGACTCTCTGCTTCTCGTGGCTATGTCATTCTCTGCTCTCTCAGAAATTTCTCATTCTCCAAAATGTTTTCTCTTTTATAGGACTTCAAAAAACCAATCAAGACCCACCCAAATGGGTGGAGACACATCTCCCTTAATCCAGTTTAACAACCACTCTTGATTAGGTTACATCTCCAGGGAGATGATCTAATTACATACAGTATTGAATAGGGATTATTCTGCCTTTACAAAATGGGATTTAGATTAAAACATGGCTTTTCTAGGGGACATACATCATTTAAAACCAGCACAGTCATATAGTGACATTTCTCCTTCTTCTATTAGTTCAGGCAGTCACAAAGGCCACTCAGGTTCAAGGAGGACAAAGACTTTACCTCTTAATGGGGCAGTGGCAAGGTTCTAGAAAAGTCTGTGGGATGGGAGATATTGCTGGAGCCCTCTTTGAAAACCATGGTCTGCCACACGACCCTCCTCACACTTCCTCTCTTCTCCTCTGTCCTTAGAACTTCACAAACGTCAAAATCCTCTTACTGTCCTGTACACTGTTCTTCCTGTCTTCCCTGATCATGCCCTGGGACACTTTCACTTTCCCAGAATATTTTCCTAAATTGTTAGCTCTATTTAACAGCAGGCAGGTGTTCAAATCTGGTTATCATTGCAAAATACCAAGCGAAAAGAGTATCTTCTATAAGATAGATTGTGTGCTAATCAGGCATAGAGAATTTGTTCCAAGATAATTTATTGAAACCATATCTGCAAAACAGTATTAATACTTTACCCATAGTGGGGGGGGGGGCAAAATATTTAGTGAGTGAAAGGATAAATAAATGAATGAATCAAATATGGACTATCAGCCAAGACATGGAAATAACCTCATTACTTGGAACTGAATGTTTTAATGTTATTCATTAAAAGAGATTCTGTCTGTGTTCGTAATATATGTGTGCTTAAAATTCATGGAGAAAATGAGCATTTTAATTACAAAATGCTGAAACCATTAATAATTTAGAGATCCCCATTCAGCATCCCTTTCTGAGTCACCAAATCTGCTAACCCTTTATAGACAAATCCAACAAGTCTAAGGGCATGGTCCAAGGGCAGGTCCCTCTGGGCTGTGTTGTGGAAAGAAGGCAGAAGGAGAAAGGGGCAGAGACAAAGCCCAAATTGCCAAAATACATGCAGTCCAGGGATTTTGTAGGGGATGGGGGACAGAACTGGGTGTCGCATGGACTGAGACCCCCTGGGTGTTTCTCAGCCTCTGCTGAAAGACTGTGGGACTATGTAGATCCCCAGCCCCATCCACCCCCTTCTCCCCATCCAGCATCTCACCCTCAGCTAAAACAGTTTCCCCCATTGCTGGAGGGCAGCCTGCATTCACCCATCCTCTGTGGCCTTTCTACCACCACCAGGAAGATGCCCTCATCAATTCCATCCACTTAGGATCTAGTCAAACGCCACATCCTCCATGATAAGGAAGGGTTCTGCCACCAAACCCAGGATTCATTCCACTTCTTCTGTGCTCTCCTTGTTCTCTGCACTATCTCCATTTCAGTCATGTTGGGGATTGAATTGTGTCCCTCAAAAAGACATGTCCCAGTCCTAATCCCCAGTCCCAGTCCTAATCCCCAATCCTAGTCCTAATCCCAGTCCTAATCCCCAATCCTATGAAAGTGGCCTTATCTGGAGATAGGGTCTTTGCAGATGTTGTTTAAGAGGAGGCCAAACTAGGTTAGGGTGGGCCCTGACCCAATATAACAGGTGTCCATGTGGACCCAGAGAGAGACACCAGGGAGAAGGCCGTGGGAAGATGAGGAATCAGATTGGAAGGAATGCCAAGGACTGCTGGCCACCGTCAGAAGCTAGGAGAGAGGCAGGAAACTAGAAGGGAGGGCCCTGCAACAGCTTGTCTTTGCACTTCCAGCCTCCAGAACTGGGGGAGCATAAACTGCTGTTGCTTTAAGCCACCTGTTAATGCAGCCCTAGGAAACTAAGACAAGTACTTACCATATTCTCTTGATTTTAAATAATAATGAAGGCCCAAATTTCAGGGTGCATTTATTTATGGTCTCATTTCTGGTTCACATATATTGTTTCAATCTTCCCATGAGATACAGTGATTATCCTCATTTACAGTGAGAACTGAGGCCAGAGAAGGGAATGATTTGTTCAGGGTCACACTCAGTGTTTGAACTTCCAGTGAACACTGGGGCACCCTCTCGTTCCTACTTCTGGGAGGACAGAAGTACCCTGGGGGGAAGGGGCATGGGGGCACACCTGTGTTTGTGTTGGGGTTCACTTTCAGGTCTGGGGGTGTATTACTGGTTAAGGACATGTACAGATTATATACCTTTAAATAACAGAACGTGTAATAAAATGAGATAAGCTTTTGCTACCTCATAGAGATTTGTTGGTAAAGGCAAAGTATTTATAAAAGTTGTCAAACTTAAAGAGGTTAGCTACACTTTTTGTTTCACAAAATCAACAAGATTTCTAAATTGGCTTGAC
This sequence comes from Myrmecophaga tridactyla, assembly GCA_004026745.1. NCBI lineage: Eukaryota > Metazoa > Chordata > Mammalia > Pilosa > Myrmecophagidae > Myrmecophaga > Myrmecophaga tridactyla. The sequence continues at coordinate 42,830 of PVIY010001179.1, forward strand.
TTTTTTAGTACAAGTACATATTAAGCCATCGTACAAATATTTTTGAAAAAATAGACACACTCCATCTGTTCCTTCTAAGTAAAAGTAACATTTTAGTATGAGTTCAAAAGTGAGTAATGGTAGGCAGAGAGCCTGTGAAAACAGATAAATGGGAATGCTTTCATTATTATATGACTTTCTTGCCCAAAACAAAACAAAAAAATATCATCAATTAAAACACCTTCGTATCTGCAGACATAAAACAGAATTTTCTGATATGTTTAAAAGACTTCCAAATGAATATTTTCAAGGGGTTTTGGTTCCAGATGTTTAAAATGGAAAACTGCTGGATGGGATTTTAAAAGTGAGTTTCATGGTTTAGTAAGCATGGCTATTTGGGTAGACATGTATTTGTGAACCATCACTCTCAGCTGAGACATCCGTATCAAAACAGCTGCACTTAGAATTGAGCCTTCGGATCCCCCTACCACAGTACAGTATGCAAGCCTTTTTGTTTTTGGCAAGGCTTTTAAAAATAAAGCCTATTTGATCATACTGCTATTGTTAAAATTTCTTAATGTATTTTAAGGTGAACAGAAAGGTTTTTGTGCCACCAATAAATAAGGAAAGAAAAATTTTAAATATTGCATTTTTTCATCTTTAGTTCACTTTCTTATTTCAATCTTTGTATATTTTATGTATGTGTTTTGTCAAGGCCAGCGAGCCAAAGCCTACCAGGAACACACCTGGAGTTGAACAACGTGGGTTTATTACTCATTGCAGTAAGGGAAACACGGACAGTGGGGAATTAGGGGATGTCTCAGTAATTACTGAGAGTGGTAGAAGGAATCTTTTATAGAATAGGGGCTTTTGATTGGGTTATTCAGGGAGGGTCTAAGGGAACAGGGTTTACCCTAAATTGGAGACTGTGAAAAATCAGGGGTGGGGGGGATATCTATGACTGGACACCCCAATAGATCTTGTCTACAGGGGCGCAAATTAGAAAGCAGACAAAGTTGTCACACATTTTAAGCAAGGAGGAAGGGATGTTGGTGCTTCCTGATGGCACAATGACCTTAGTTTTGTCTGTGCTTAGACAAAATTATGGACCTGACTTTCTTCATCTCACTTTATCACAGTCTCAGCATGACTTTGTCTGAGGTTGGTACTCTGGGAAGCTGTTTATATCTTATGCATCATGGACCAGTTGAGGGGGCCAGGCCAGCCCCCTGATGTCAGGGGCTGCTCTTTCTTCTTTCTTGGTATATTATAAAACTCTTCTACATTAGCACACTGGTTCACATTTGTGATTATTAAAAATTTACATATTCTGAATGTTGGAGGAAATTAAAATAGTACAGGGGCTTTTTCACCCATCAGGCTGTCTCAGCATCTCTGAGGTTGTTAAGAACTTAAGGGTTCTGTGTTGTTGTGATGTCCCAGCCTCTTAGACCTTGTAGTCCTATGAAGCTGGTATGTGCCCCAGAAAAGGGCATGATCTTTTGTCCCATTCCTGTGCGTGTAGACCTGTTATGGATGGGAACCTCTGATTAGGTTATTTCAATTGAAATGTGGCCCACCTCATTCAAGGTGGAACTTAACCTTCAATATTTGAGTCCTTTATATGATGATAAAACACATACAGAAGCTAAGAGAGGAAACTAAGAGAAGCTAAGAAAAAAGGACACACTCAGAGAAGCTGAGAGAGGAAGCCACTGAAGCCATAAGATGGAAGCAATGAAACCTGGGAGAGAAGGACCAGCAGACATCACCATGTGTCTCACTATCTGACAAAGGAGACCAAGCTCACCAGTAACCAGTCTTCAGAGAATGTATCATCATGTTGATGCCTTGAGTTGAACATGTTCACAGCCTTACAATTGTAAGCCTGTAAGCTTATAAGTCCCCACTGTTAAAAGCTGCATTCTGGCAGCTTTAGCAAACCAAAACAGACCCCATCATTAGGACCTTCTGTGACCAGCCTGGACACCAGCTCATACAGGTTTCCTTTCCCTCCCCGCACCCTACCTGGGTCCCCACCCCTGTGAAAGTCTAATCCCCACTCTTGCTTGACCGACTGCTACAGCCTTAGCCCTCTTAGGCTATAAAGGGCCTAAACCCTGGGTCCCCAGTGAGCCTCTGGTTCTCCATCAGCTTGCTTAAATCTATGCTCCTGAGGCATTTCCCCTGTGTGACCCCACGAGGCATGCCGCTCTGTTCCAGCACCCATGAGGACTAATAAACTTCCCTTTCATATATATCTCTCATGTCACCCAACTTGTTGCACTTGACTATCTATACAAAGAACTTTTCAAGACAAAGGTGCATGCTCAAAATCATTTTTCCCTGATGGAGTACCTGATCAAAAAAGGGAAGGGACCAACTTTTGTTATGTATTCTGGAATTCTTTCTTTATCCTATTCTCAACATCTCACTCACACAACAAGGTGCTCCATGGATGCTGAACTAATATACGGGAACATATTACTTAGACTCTTTTCCTCACTAAATTTTGTTATGAATTGATTGTTTTTTTGGTAATATGTAAATATGAGGTATTGAGGGATTTCTGTGTGCCAGGCACTAGCTGTATGCTTTACATCTTTATTGAGATATAATGCACACACCATGAAGTTCATTCATTTAAAGTTTGCAACTCCATGGTTTTTAGTGTATTTAAAGAGTTGTACAACCATTACCACAATCCAAATTTAGATTATGTCAGCATCCAAAAAAAAAAAAAAGTCCTGCTCTCCTTTTTAGGTTGCATAAGACCCCAAAGTATTAATATGTTACTTTTATTTATCAGTATTTGACTATTGATGGACAGTTGTCATATTCTTTTTTCTACTATAACAAAGATGCCATTACCTTTATTCTACACATTTCTTTTGCATGTTCTGAGGTTTTTACGGTGGGGAGGGACTCGGAAGAATTTCTGGGACATAAGAGACACATTTTTTCATTAGAATACTTCCTTCCAAATTGCACTTTCAAGTCACTGAACAAATGGCATTTCTAGCATCATAACTGACATCTTAAAGTTTTTTATCTTTTGCCAATCTGATGAGTAAGAAAGAAACTCATTGGAGTTTGTGGTAGTTAGGTTCAGGTGTCAAGTTGGCCAGGTGAACGTGCCTAGTCTGTTGCTATGGATGTGAGACAATGGTACATGAACCTCATCTGTTGCTGATTACATCTGCACTCGGCTAGGAGGTGTGCCTCCTGCAATGAATGATGTTTGATTTAATTGACTGGTGCTTAAATGAGGGCAATAGAGCACAGCCAAAGCAGCTCAGCATACCTCATCTCAGCGCTCACAGCTCAGCCCAGGCCTTTGGAGATGCAGAAAGGAATCACCCCATGGACAGTTGTTGGAACCCAGAGGCCTATAGAGAAGGCCAGCAGAGATCACCCTGTGCCTTTTCACGTAAGAAAAGAACCTCAGTCGAAAGTTAGCTGCCTTTCCTCTGAAGAACTAATGAAATAAATCCCCTTTTATTAAAAGCCCATCTGTCTCTGGTGTGTTGCATTTTGGCAGCTAGCAAACTAGAACAGAGTTGTAATTTGCTTTTGCAATAATATTAATATTAACAATGAGATTGATTACCTTTTCATCTCTTTAATAGCCATTTGTATTTACTTCTCTATTAATGTCTTCTTCTTAACTTTTGACCACTTTTCTACAGTGTAGTTTTCTTTCTCTTATTGATTTATGGAAGTTCTTTGTATATGCTTTGTATTATGTCTTAGCCTACTGGATATATTTTCTTCCAGGCTATCAATTACCCTTTAACTTTGTTTACATTGTATTTTATTATACCATAGTTTGAATTTTGATATAACCAAGTTTATCAGATTTTTCCTTTCTGATCTGTACTTTAAAGTCTTTCCTACATATAGCTGACTGATAATGAACTCCAAAGATAAGTCCACATCTTAATTTTTTCAAAAAGATCTTTGCAGGTATGAATAAGGTAAGTACCCAGCAGTGAGGAGCTCATCCTGGAGCACCCAGGTGGACCTAAAATACCATCACTGAGGTTTTGATGAGAGAAGCAAAGGGAGGTTAGACACACTGAGGAGAAGGCCATGCAGAGATGGAGACACAAGCACAGGGATGCGGCCTTGAGCCAAGGAATGTCAGCAGACACCAGAGGATGTAAGAAACAGTTTCTCCCCCAGAACATCCCTGCCAACAGCTTCATGTCAGATTTCCAGGCTCAAGAATGTGAGGGAATACATATCTGATGTTTTAAGCTACTAAATTTTTGGTGATTTGTTCTGGCAATAATAGGAAAATACTACTTCCTGCCCAAGGCTTAAAAATATACTCTCTTTGAATAATTTTAAAGTTTTCCTTTTTACATTTAAATATTTAATCTCTATGGAATTTATTTTTGCCTTTGGAAATCAAATTCAAACTTTTCCATACCAGTAACTGGTGGTTCCAATAGCAGCTGCTGAAATGATCTGTTTGTGTCCCAGCCCTCTCAGAAGCAGACACCAAGGTGGGATAAAATGTGCAAGGATTTTATTGGGAAGAATCTCTGATGTTGGTCCCAGGTGGAAAAGAGACAGAAGGAAGTTTGGTTGGCTGCTCCTAGACTTCTGTACATGCTAGATGAGTTAGGCAAGGCCATGGGAGGGTTCTCCCGTCAAAGTTGCCCAGCAGAGAAGACTCATGTCTACTGGAAAGGGCCTACCTTGACTTTCCTACTTTCCTCAGCCACTGGCTGGGAGTAGCCAGCAGGAAGTATGGCTTCAGTGCTAATGCAGAGATGGATTTCAGAGTGCAGCACACTTTATCAATGGCACCCTTTATGGCTGGAGGGCTTCAAGGCACATTCCTTATCTGTTCCTGCTCAGTTGAGATGCCACCTCCACCCTCAAAATCCAAATATGAACTTTCATGTGAGCTTTATAATTAATTTGTCCATTTCCTTTAAAAAACTTATAGAGATTTTGATTGGTGAATCCTTGGATTTATAAGTTTGTTTGAGAAAATGTGACCTCTTTACCATATGAAATCTTCTCTTTTGTGCACTTAGTACATCTCTCCTTTTATTTGGGTCTTCTTTCATGCCCAGTTTTGAGGTTCTACTGATTTTTCCATTTGTGTCTGTGGTAGTTAAGTTCAGGTGTCAACTTGGCCAAGTGATAGTGCCCCATTGTTCAGTTGCTGTGGACTTAAATCATCAGCATGTGAAATTCATTATGGGTGATTACATCTTCAGTTCTCTAAGGGGAGTGCCTTCCACAATGAGTGATGTTTAATTTAATTAGCTGGAGACTTAAAAGAGAGAGGTCAGAAGGGAGCTCAACATAGCACAGCCCAAGCAGCTCAGCATACCTCATCTCAGCACTTGCAGCTCAGCCCAGACATCTGGAGATGCAAAAAGAAATTGCCCCAGGGAAAACTGTTGGAACCCAGAGCCAGGAGAGAAGGCCAGCAGACATTTCCCTGTGCCTTCCTGTGTAAGGGAGAACCTCAGAAGAAAGTTAGCTGCCTTTCCTCTGAAGAACCATAAGTTTTTAACTAAATAAATCCCCTTTTATTAAAATCCAGTCAATCTCTGGTGTGTTGCATTCTGGCAGCTTTGGCAGACTAGAACAGGTGTTATGCATTTTTGTCAGGTTTGTATCGGTTACGGTTGTGTTCACTTGCAAATTAGAGAACATCTAAAAACCAGTAACTTTAACAACTCAGGGTTTTTTCTCTTGCGCGGAACAAGAAATCCAAGGTAAGGCAGTCTGGAGCCCGCACATTGCTTCAGGCCATCACCAAGGAATAAAACATGCTCAGCAAAACACTTTCACACTTGTGATAATAAGAAGGCTGTGAAATCTCCCACTTTCTGCTCACAAGGCTCTGTCTTTTTATCTGGTGAAGAATGCCCTCCCACAGGAATTCACTAACTAGACCTTCATCACATGGTCAAACATAGCTGCAAAGGATGCTGGGAGAGCAGGTATTTTCAACTCAAACAAAATTTGGATACTTTTAGTAAAGAAAGGAAAATGGATCGGCCTTAGGCATGGTAACCACAAGTCTATTTCTGGGTACATAACAGATTTTATTTAAAATTATGAGTGTGATCATTTTTCCTACTGCAGTTTATAAACAGTTATTATGAGCAGAAGAAAAATCACTGATCTTCATATCTTCAACTTACATGCAGCACTCCTGCTAAACTAATTTATTGGTTCCAACATTTCATCAGGTGTTTCTCTGAGTTCTTCAAATTGGACAATAATAGCATCTGAAAGGGGTAACCATTTTGTTTTTTCCTTTTCACTTTTTCTTTTTTTAATTCTCTTGAAAAAAAGATTTATACTATAGGAGGAGTGACGACTTTAATTTTGTTGCACGTTTAAATATAGTGGTTCCTACAGTTTCCTCATAAATATTCTTTTATCAGTTCAAGGAGTTCTCGTCTATCCAGTTTTCTAAATGTTTAAATTATAAATGAGTTTATTTTAGTTTGTTCTCTTTTGAGGGTTGGGGCGGTGATGACATCTATTGTAAAAATCATGGGTATTAAGATAGTGATAATTATTCTTTGCCGAGTGAAACTTACAGGCTCAAGATGCATTATTTTATTAGTGAGCTGCTGGACTCAATTTCTAATATTTTCATATTTTGCATACATAGTCATAGTGTAAGGAGACTTTGATTTTAATACTTTCTCAGTATGGTTTTGATAATGGGGTTTTTGCTAACTTTGCAAAATTAGTTGGGTAGCTTTCTCTCTTTTTCTAAACCCTAAAACAGTTTCATGAGAGCACAAGATCTAGGTTGTTAGAACTCATTTATTAAACTGTATGGATCTGGTACAGATCCTTTGAAACATTGACTTCTATCGTTTCCACTTTCTTCATGATTAGTGTGCTATTCAGGTTCTCTAATTCTTCTTGGGTCAATTTTGATCATTTATATTATCTTGGAAAGCTCTCAATTTCAGCTTCTTTTTTAATCTATTATTATAAAAATATTCAATTATTTTATAATTTTTAAAGGGCAATTTTTCCCTCAACATTTTTATTATGTGTGCTGGTTTGAAACTGTTATGTACGTCCAGAGAAGCCGTGTTCTTCTAATCCAATCTTGTGGGGGCAGACCTATTGTTGGGTGGGGCATTTGATTAAGTTGTTTCCATGGAGATGCAACCCACCCAATTGTGGTGGGACCGTTTGATTAGATGGAGATGTGACCCTGCCCATTCAAGGTGGTTCTTAATCTGCCTACCAGAGTACATTAAGAGAGGAACATTTTGTAGAAGACATAGATGTTTGGAGATCAGACAGGAAATGCCCCAGGAGATGCCAGAAGCTGAGAGAGCTACTTAAAACCAGAAGTTGAGAGAAGGACAGCTGATATCACCATGTGCCTTCCCTTGTGAAAGAGGAACCCAGATGCCAATTGTCTTTCCTCTAAGAAGGTATCTGCTTCTTGGAGCCTTAATTTAGACATATTCATGGCCTTAGAATTATAACTTGTAACTAAATAAATCCCCTTTGTAAAAGCCAATCTGTTTCTGGTATATTGCATTCCGGCAGCTTTAGTATACCAAAACATCATGCCTTCTTTCTTTTTAATTGATTATACCTGCCAAAACTATCTCTATTTTAGCAATCATTTAAAAAAATGCTTTTAGATTTGTTGATCAACTCTATTGAACTTTCTGGCTTCCTATCTCATTTATTCTCTTTATTTCCTTCCTTCCACTTTCTTTGGATTTTTATTATTCTTTTTTATAGATTCTTGAGTTGAAATCAGAGAGAACTTCTTTTGGACATTTCTTGTTTTCTAATAAATGTACTTCTGGCTCTAAATTCCTCCCTGAGTACCACTTTGGCTTAATCTAACAGCTTTTTTTTATGTACAGCATTTAGAGTCATTTGGTTTTTACATACTGTGATTTCCATTTTGATTTCCTGTTTAAAACATTAATTATTTGGAAGGTATTTTTTCATCTCCAGATGATGTGGGGGATATTCTGTCTCTCTTTTTGTTGTTAGTAACTATTTTCAAGAGGACGTAATGACTTCAGCCTTGGGAAATTGCTGAATTTTCTTTGTTGGTTAATTTCTGTAAAACATCCTTATGTATTTAAAAAGAATGAGTACACCCAGCTTAGCATAGAGCAAATTACATTCTTCAAATCTTTTATAATCTTATTATTCTTGTACTTGATCTGTCGATTTTTGATAGAGATGTGTTAAAATCACTTCAATTGTAGGTTTGTCAAATGTTCTTTGTAATTCAAAGAGGTTTTGCTTTAAGTATGTCAAAGCTATAATATTAGGTATATACAAAGTCAAAACTATTATATCTCCCCGGTGAATGTTAGCTTTTATTAACATGAAATAGCCCGCTCTGTCCTTCATAATACTTTTCATCTGGAGTTCAAATTTATTTATTTCAATATTACTACATTATCTTTTTATTAATTTTAAAACTCTCTAAGTCATTTTGTTTCAACATGATTTAGTTTCAGTTTTATTTTGTCACTATTGATCAATTTGGGCTTATTTCTGCTGTTATAACATATTTTTTCTACTCCCCCTACTTTCTCTAGGCTCCTTTTTCCCCCTATCTCCCTACATCAGACTTCTATTTATCCCTCTGCACAGCTGAAACCACAGCCTCAGTTGTTTTCAAGTTGAATCACAGTTTCCCAGTCGGTTTAGATTATATGATGAATGCAGTAACTCCCCAAACTGGACATATCACATTTCTTTTAAGCATGGGTGCCAAGTGCTATTGTAAGGGACCAGTTACATTTCTATTTTGCCACAAACGCCATATTTCCATATTGGCCACAGCAACCAAAACTCTTGTTCAATAAGGTAATTTGAGGGAATTCACACAAATGAATTAAAATTCATTTTAATATAATGAAATTAAGTGTCATTGAATTAAAATGGATGAATTAAAAATGCACCCAATCTGAACCTTGGAAACATTATGCTAAGTGAAATAAGCCAGACACAAATGGGCAAATATATATGACTCCACTTATATGAAATACCGAATGGGCAGATTATTCATAGAGACAGAAAGCAGATTAGAAGTTACAGGGGTCAGAGCTGAGGGGTATTGGGGGTTATTACTTAATGAGTACAGTTTCTGTTTGGTATGGTGGAAAAGATTCTTTCAGGGACAATAGTGATGGTAGCACAACATTGTAGATGTAATTAATGCCACTGAAATGTACACTTCAAAATTGTTAAAATGGCAAAATTATGCTATATATATATACAAAATAATTTTTAATGTATCCAATCCCTTTGTTCTTCTGTTTAAAATATTAATACATTTTGAAGTAGTCTGTAGATGTAGCCAAAAACCATGTATTAGGGGCAAGCTATAAAAGATGCTCGGTTTTAAGGTCAGCAAATTGAAACACAAACAAGAAATTATTTAGTCGTCCACTGGATTTTGTTTTAAAAAAGACAAGCTCTAGCAGAGCTGATTTTGAAAGGGACAGAGTTACATAAGGGGACCAGTGTCCTCACAGAGCAGGACCACAGAGGCAAAGGGACTGCATTTCCCAGCCCTGCAGTATTTCTTTGCCACCCAGAGCAAGTATTCTTGGCTCAGTTCAGCTGCAGCTGCTGAGCTAGTAAAATCAGAGAAAAGAAGGAACACAGTGAATAAAAAAGACAGAAATGAAAGAAGAAACTGCAGCCAAGAGAGCCTCCAGATAAGACAGAGGCATTCGGGAGAAAAGGAATTTATAACCCCGAGAATACACTTAGCTGCAGCCTTCTCACATTTCCACGATCAGTGTTCAAATTATCTGGATTCAAATAAAAGAATACTCTGTCCCAGTCATTATTCATGTTTCTTTAAGAGGCACACATTCCAGCATAGGCAATTTTAATGGGAGCTGAACTATTTATTTACTGGAGCTTTCCAAGGATGCTTACAATCACTGTTTCCAGGCAAGCAGAAAAAGATAACAGCCCACACAGAAACCGAGGCTGGCTTCCTTTCTGCAATACTCCAGGGGGTCCCTGCCTGACCCAAAATGAGCACCGGTTCTAAAATCTCGTCCAAGCCTAGGAGCACCACTCAGCAGGACGAACCGTAAACCAGACAGTTTTCCTTGCTGTCCTCTTTCACAGACCATGCCTTCAGGTCAAGGGTTAAATCACGCTGTGTCCCAGTTTCCACCTCTGTGAAAAGGTGATTGGGCATCCAAACCCAGAACTGCTTGTGGAAAAACTCATAAGGTGATTAGAGCAAAAACTGTCCAGTAAAAGTATTTAAAGGAACACACAGCTCCCTTCTCATAGGACCTCCGCAGCTGGGGCTTCCAATTTCCCAGCTCTGATGCAGAAGGTAGGAAGGTGAAGTGCCATGGGGAGGGGTGTGTAGGGTGATGGAAGGTGCAGGAAGGAGGAAGGAGTGAGGCTTTGGACTTCCCATCATCTTCAGCACCCTGGATGGCCAACTGTGAGACAAAGGGGGACCAGCTGCCACAAAGTCCCACTGGGTACAGGACAGGTATGTAGTGCAATGGACTTTCCACCTGACCCCAGCAGCTCACAGTGGGGGTCAGAGGAGGAGCTGGCAAGGGGCTTGCACCACATCTGCCTTCAGAGAAGCAAGGAGCCAAAGCCCTCCCCCAACCCCCCTCCCTGGTGTTTGGGTTCTTCCAGCACATTCTCCAAAACTTCTATAGGCACCAAGGCTGCCTCCTGTATCTTCCACTATTCCTCTAGATGTCAAGGCCTTCTTCTTCCTAAGCAGCTCCCCTAACCCCTGGAGAAGCTGAGCCAAGGAAAATGGACCTAGCTTTGCCAAGCATTTGAGCAGAACCAACATGTGTCACTTCTACCTAAGAGGATCATCGTCATTCCTCTCCCCCACCTGCTGCCTGAGCAGTGATACCCACAGCCCTGGGCTGTACAAAGGAAGCAGCCTGGGTCCCTGAACCACCACATGGAACTTTGTCACCAACTAGGAACTCCTTCACAGGACTTTTACATCAGCAAGAAATCAACTTCCATTGGGTCAAGCCCCCAAAATTGAGTTTTTGGATTTTTTTCATACATGAGCTAGAGTTACCCTAACAAATACATTGACCATCTAAGGTAAACAACAGAGACACAAAACAGTCACACACAAAAGGGCAGTTCTTGTCCAACTTCATCTTCTGGATTGCTCTAAATATTACACAGTGATTTTGTCTTCGAGGATCAGTGGGATCTTCATCTAGGCCCTCCACACCCAACTCCAGCCAGCTTTCTCTGATGTTATAAATCTACAACTGTCCCCTCCAGTCCTGGCTATGGCCTCCAAGATGCATCCCTGGACCTCAGGCTCCAAAGGTGGAGGTCACCTTCAAGCCTGGTCCCAAAGAATCCTCTCTGCCAGGCCTCAGCATCATGACAGCTTGTACTGCCCTCTTCTCACATGGACTTGGAGACCTTGGCCCCAAGGAGTTTGTGGGGTGGGGAGGAGAGGAAGATTTGAGAATGAACTCCTTGGAGTGGAGAAGGAGAAAGGGAAGGTGTAACTAGGTGAGCTGACTCAAGGTAGGAAATGAGCAGGGGCCAATGCAGCCACCATTTGCCCTCAAAGCAGCAGACTGTTGATCTTCTTCCTCTAGGTTCAATAACTCTTAAAAATTCTAACGATGCTCAGGCCATTTCTCTCTTAACATTTGACTTGCCTGTAATGCCTTCACCAGCAAATGAATAAGGTTGGTTTTGCCCTTGAACTAAGTTATGCCTCCTCCCCAGTTCCTCTAGACCTCCATCTGGCAGAGCTTCTCCTGACCACCTACCTGGCTCCCTCAGTTGAAGGCTACTCTTTACCAGAGCTCCCCTGAGGTCCTGTCTTTTCTCTGAGGGATGCCTGCAGGTTCAAACCCATGCAGACCAATATGATGGATATGTGGTGCCTCCAGAGAGCAAGCAGTCTCTCTGCTGAAGCATCAGATTTGCCCCGTTCTACAGTCAACCCCACAGACTCGAGTCTTGGGGTTCCTTGCCTTCATACTCATAGGATCCACTAATATAACCTCAAGCAGAGGACATGTTACTAGAAAGGAAAAAAAAATCAGTTTGTTCAGTCATTCTTCAGTAAATGTTTGCTAAGCACCTTATTTTAGTTTCCTTATGACTAAAACAAATACATTACAATGGGTTGGCTTAAAAATGAGAATTTACTGACTCGTAATTTTGAGACTAGGAGAAGTCCAAATCAGAGCCTCATCAAGTCGATGCTTTCTTCCCAAAGACTGGTGTTCTGGAGCTGGCTGCCAGGATCCTTGGTCCTGGGATCTTCGCAAATGGCAACACACGTGGCAGCCTCTTCTGGCCTCTCTTTGCTCTTACAGGTTCCATTGACTTTCAGCTTCTGGCTTCTCCCACTGTGGCTTTTTCTCTCTGTGTCTGAATTTCATTCCCCTTTAAAGGACAGCAATAACAGGATTAAGACCTATCCTGATTGAATTGGGTCACACCTTAACTGAGATAACCTCATCTAAAGGTCTTACTTACAATGGGTTCACACCCATAGGGATGGATTAAGATTAAAAACATGCTTTGTTTTTTGTTTTCTTTTGTTTTGGGGGGTGCTGGAGTACAGAGGTCCAAACACCACATACCTGCAGTGAGCCAGGTGAAGCACAGGGGCCCAGTCTCAGGATGGTTGGGCCATCACTGTCTCTGCCTGTGCTGGTTTGAAAGGAAGTATACCCCCTAGAAAAGCCATGTTTTAATGAAAATCCCATTTCATAAAGGTAGAATGGTCCCTATTCAATACTTTATGTTTGAAACTGTAATCAGATCATTTCCCTGGATAATGTGATTTAGTCAAGAGTGGCTGTTAAGCTGGATTAGGTGACGATACGTCTCTACCCATTTGGGTAGGTCTTGATTGGTTTATTGGAGTCCTATAAAAGAGGGAAAATTTTGGAGAATAGGAGATTCAGAGAGAGCAGAGCAGAATGACATAGCCACAAGAAGCAGAATCCACCAGCCAGCGACCTTTGGAGATGAAGAAGGAAAATGCCTCCCGGGGAGCTTTGAGAAACAGGAAGCCAGGAGAAAAAGCTAGCAGATGATGCTGTGTTCACCATGTGCCCTTCCAGATGAGAGAGGAACTCTGACTGTGTTCACCATGTGCCCTTCCACTTGAGAGAGAAACCCTGAATGTCATCAGCCTTCTTGAACCAAGGTATCTTTCCCTGGATGCCTTTGATTGGACATTTCTATAGACTTGTTTTAATTGGACATTTTCTTGGCCTTAGAACTGTAAACTAGCAATTTATTAAATTTCCCTTTTTAAAAGCCATTCTGTTTCCAGTATATTGCATTCTGGCAGCTAGCACACTAGAACACTGCCCTAGGAAGCCATGATCTAGTGAAAGACACCAGGGACATAAGTGCGGTGCAGAGAGTGTGGGCTTCAGTTGAGCCTCGCACAGAACCTTCCTGTGCATCAAGTGAAGGAGCTTAAATGGGCCAAACTCAAACCAGGGAAGGAGCCCCAAGACTCCCACAGATGCAGCCAGGCCCTGCCCTTCAGGTTCAAGTTCAGCTGTCAATCTTCTGCCCCTACTTTGCATCGAGAATTAGTTAAATGATGTATCCCCTTGGTGTATATGACAATTTCCTTGGCAAGTTCTGTAGTGCAAAGCCTCTGTGTCCAGTCCAAACATGGCCACCTCAGGTTCCACAGGCCACAAGGCACTGGTGAGGATGTCCTGTCCACTTCCTGGGCTGCCCACGGGCTGTGGCCCTGCAAGCTCCTTCATTTTACAAGAGTCCCAGTGGGTAAGCATTGACTTCTTATACAGGAGAGAATCTTGTCTAGACCAAAGCTTCTCAAGCTATCAGTGGTGACAGACCAGTTTCTTGGTTTCTAACTTGCCACAGATTGATACTTATGTAAAAATTAACAATAATAAATTACTAGAAAAGTGAAAATATACTCCAAAATTGTTTCATTATTAGCTTCAACAGATCCTATCAAATTGCTATAAAAGTTTCTAAATGCTCTCCATTTCTGCCTTTTCTCATTGCAGAAGATAAAAATTTAACACAGACTGGTGTGGCTCACAAATCACACTTGGAATAACACTGCCCTAGAACAGGATTGACAACCTTCAGCCCAAGGGCAGGCCAAATCCTGCCCTGCTTGTTTATCACACACAGCCACACCTATTGCTGGTACTGAAGGCAGAGTTGACTCATTGTGACAACTGTTTACTATCTGGCCCTTTACAGAAAAATGTTTGCTGACTCCACTCCCTTGAAGAACACCACCCATAAATTTCCTGCCTCCGTTTTTCTCAAAGGCTTCTGCTACTCAGCTGCTCACCTCCTTCTCCAATAACGGTTAGAAAGTCACATCAATAATAAAGGTGAGACAATATTTACCTAGTGTATTGGTTTCCTAAAGCTGCCATAATAAATTACCACAAAGTAAATGGGTAAAACATCAGAAATGTATTCTCTCACAGTTCTGGAGAACAGAAGTACAAAATTAAGGTGCTGGCAGGACCACGCTCCCTCTGAATGCTCTGAGAGAGGATCCTTCCTTGGCTCCTCCACCTTCTGGCACCTTCAGGTATTCCTTGGCTTGTGGCCACATTACTCCAATTTCTGCCTCCATCTTCACAAGGCCACTTTCTCTTCTCTTCTTTGTATGCTTCTCTTCTCTGTCTTTTCTAAGGATACTTGTTCTTTGATTTGGGGCCCACCCAGGTAATCCAGGATGACCTCATGTCAAGATCCTTAAGTTAATTGCATCTGAAAAGAGCCTATTTCTAAATAAAGTCACATTCACAGGTTCTGGGATTTGAACATGAACATATATTTTCAGGACGTCTGTACACTGAATGTTTGCTCTGTGCCAGACTCTGTTCCCATCCTTTAATCTCATTTACTCCTCACAACACCCTTAAGAGAAGGTAAAATGTTGTCTCTGTTTTAGAAGTGGGTAAACCAAGGCCCCAAGAGAGAGCAGACACTGTGCCTAGAATCACCTGAGAAGTGAGGGACAAATCCAGGATTCAGTGCAGGCTGCCTGACCCAGGAGGCAAATCCAGGATTCACTCCAGGCAGCCTGTTCACCAAGCTCACAGTTGTATCCACTGTCCCACTAAGCCCCAAACCCACATAGTCACAGGGAATGATGTGCTGGTTTAAAAGTGTTACACTCCCCCCTAGAAAAGCCATGTTTTTTTAATCCATTCTTGTGGGTGCAGATACATTGTGGGGGGACCATCTGATTAAGTTGTTTCCATGGAGAGGTAACCCACTCAATTCAGGGTGAGTCTTAATCTTTCTACCATAGTCCTCTCTGAAGGGAATAAAAGACAGAAAACAGAGAGCAGAGAGCCAATACAGAGAGCAGAAAGATGAAACCAAATGAAGGACTCAGAGGCAGAGAGAAAATGCCCTGGGAGAAGCTAAAAGAGAAAGCAAATGTCCCAGGAGAAGTCAGAGGGACCCAGAGAAACTGGAGAGCCATTGTGAAATCAACCCAGGAGAGAAGGGCCAGCCAACATCACCATGTGCCTTCCCATGTGTGCCAGTTTGAATGGATTATATATATTGCATTCCAGTGGCTTTAGCAAACCAAAACATAGCTTCATTCAGTGCTTTCCATGTCTTGAGCACAGCTCACTGTTTTCTGCATATATCACATCATCAACCCTTACAACCATGAGAGGTAGAGGTGACTCTTATTTAGACTTTACAGATGAAGAAACAGAGCTTTAAGGTTGAAGCTTAAGGCCACACAGCATCAGTGCTGCATTAGAACTTGAACCAGGACTATCTGACAACAAAGCTATGTTCCTATCTATATGCTAAGCAGTGACTTTGTATAACCACAAAACTAAATCCCAGTAAAGACCCTCTAGCACAGAGGGAAGCCTGCTGCATTGACTAGCTGAGATCGCAGCCCACCCTCCTTAAAGGTGAACCCTGATGGGCTTCTGCAAGTATTGGCATCAATTCAGGGTTCCAGACCCTTCCATCCTGTGGATTAGCTTTCCCTGGGTGTTGGGGTCTTGTGTTCCCAGCCAGCAGACTGCAAAGAGGGGAGAGAAAAGCACAGTCACTTCTTAACCACCTTGGCATGGAAGTGACACACTGTTCATCTGTTCACATTCCAATGACCACAACTGTACGTGAGCAATGGGTCTGGAACCCGCAAATCTTAGGTAGATAGGGCCTTTTCCTGTCTACCTAATAAAGATGGTAGAGTGAAATGTTTCAGTGCTCTGCCCCCAACAGAAGCTTGGAACAACCAGAAAAAAATGGCAGAAACATCTTTTTTAAGTTGCCTCAAGAAAAAGGCAACCGAAAGGCGGTAGGATCCTGTGGAACCCCAGAGCCAGCCCGCATTCCCAGTGTGGGTCCCAGTTCCATATAGAGCAGAGTAGCCTTCATGCACATACTGGAGCACATATGTCCAGCCCAACCTGTCTGGTCATGGTCTGAGGGACTCGGGTTCCAGAATTTGCCTGGTGTGTAGTAGGCAGCTCACAGAACTCTTACAGAATGCTGTGGGAAAGCAGTCAAATGGCAGTAAAGTGTCCAAGATAAGACACAGGCACAGAAAGAATCCCAGAGGCCCCCTGCACTTTGCCCTCAAGCCATTCTCTAAATTCATTGTATGGATATGTTATGAAGGAGGATACCCACACAGGTCAATCAACAAAGACTGGGAAATGTGTTTTCTTTTCTTTTCTTTCTTTTGTTGGCTTTTAGCATTCAAAGAAAGATCTACCATAACACCAGCTGGATACACGTTTAAGGAATAGATGCCTCAGAATGCATTTCAGTGATAGCATGCCAAAATGTCAAAATGTCCAGGTTTCAACAAAAGATTACAAAACATACAAAGAAACAGGAAGCAATAGCCCAGGCAAAGGAGAAGATGAAAGTATTAGAAACCATTAATGAAGAGGACTGACCTGGGACATACCAGACAAAGACCTTTAAAAATGGTCCTAAGTATACTCAAAGAGCTACAAGAAAACATGAATAAAGAACTAAAGGACATCAGGAAAATGGTAGATGAATACAAAGAGAATAGCAATAGAGAGATGTAAATTATGTAAAGTAACCAAACATAGCTGAATACCACAGCAGTGGAAATTTAAAATTCCCTAGAGGGATTCAACAGCAGATTGGAGCAAGCATAAGAAAGAATCAGTGAACTTGAAGATAAGGCAATTGAAATCATCCAGTCAGAAGAAAGAAGAAAGAGTGAAGGAAAATGAACTGAGCCTGAGGAACAGCAGTACATCATCAAGCATGCCAATATACTCATTGTGAGAATCCCAGAATGAGAAGAAAGAAGGGGGCAAAGAGAATATTAAAGAAATAATGGCTGAAAACTTCTCAAATTTAATGTAGGACTTGAATATAAACATCCAAGAAGCTCAATGAATTCCAAAAAGAATAAACCCAATATATCATAATCAGACTGCTGAATGCCAAAAATAGAGAATTCTGAAAGCCTTAAAAGGGAAGTAATGTATTACGTACAAGGGAGGCTCAATAAGATTAAGTACTCAATTTCTCACCAGAAGCCCTGGAGAAAAGAAGGCAGTGGGAGACATATTTAACATGCTGAAAGCAAAAACTTTTCCACCAAGAATTCTATTTCTGGCAAAACTGACTTTCAAAAACGAAGGAGAAATTAAGACATTCCCAGATAAAACAACAAGGGGATTTCACCACCACTAGAGTGCCCCTACCAAAGAACATTCTGCAAGTTAAAAGGAAAGGATAATAGACAGCATATCAAAGCTGCAAGAGGAAATAGAGATACCTGGTGAAGGTAACAACATGGGCATATAAATGTCAGTATTATTGTATTTTTGGTTTGCAATTCCACTTTTTATTTCCTATAGGATCTAAAAGACAAATGCATAAAAAGAAATGATTAATTAGTGGTTTAGGGCTCAATGCATAACACTTAATTTATGACAAGCACAACAGAAAGATGAGGGGACAGAGGGGGTACAGTAACATAGTTTGTATATACTTTTAAAGTTAAGTTGGTATCAAAGCAAATAAAATTATTATAGATTTAGGATGTTAATTTAAGCTCCATAGTAATTGCAAATAAAATATCAGAGAGTATTCAAACTCATAGAGACAGAAAGTAGAGTAGAGGTTACCAGGGGCAGGGGCAGGGGAATGAGGAGTTAGTACAGGGTTACTATTTGGGGAGATGGGAAAGTTTTAGTAACGGAGGGTGGTGAGGGCACCACAATATTGTGAAAGTGATAATCCCACTAAATGGTTTGCTTGGGAGTAATGGAAATGGGAAAGCTTATGTTGTATATATGTTCCCATAATTAAAAAAGAAAGGAAAGAACAACTAAAGAGAAAATGACAATTAAGTGCAATACATGACCCTGGGCAGGATCTAACAATGAAGGAAAAAAGGTTCAAGATGACATTATTGGGACAGATGGAAAAAGTGAACTCGAGACTGTAAACTTGATATCAACATTAAATTGCTTGAAATTGACAACTGCAGTTATGTGAATATTCTTGAGCTTCAGAAATGTGCATGGCACTATTAAGTGTTCAAGGAATATAACATGATGTATACAACCTGCACTCAAGTATTCAGAAAATGGGTTGATAATAGACAAACAGACCAATGGATGGACAGATAGATGGAGAGACCAATGTCTCCCACTGGAGGCCATGGAATATGAAGCTATCGCCACGTCTTGCAGCTTCTGAAGGATCAGCCCAAAGCCAAGCTCCATAGAGGGCTGCAGCTGGCACTGAAGCCACCACAAGGATGTGTCCAATAATCGTGGAGCCACCAGCCACAACAGACCTCAAGGTAGCCCCACCCCCACCCCACCCCTACCCCCCAGCATTCCACCTGGAACCCAAAAGCAACAGACAGTCTGGACCCGTCATCAGCAAACTGGCTGGTGGTGGGAAGGGTCGGAAAATAAAATACACTGGTCTCCAAAAAAAATTTTAAATGGAAAAAATAACAAAATTTAGGTAGACAACTAGCCACCTCCACCACATATACATGGAAACAATTTTTTTAAACTTCCTTGGATTTTTGGCACAAAGAAGGCATTCAATAATTTTTTTTTTTTTGACTGAATTAACTTACCTAGGCAAAGGTAAAAGTGCCTCCACCAGTTAGTCAGCAGAGACCATCGAGCAATCGGCCCCTCGTGGCCAGTCTAATACTAATACGGCCACTCCTAGTCCATATGGTGCTTTCCTGCAAATTATTAAGACGCACTCCTTCTTAAAGACTTCCCTCTATCAGAAAACCATCAAATAGACTGGCATTTGTTAGAACAAGACAGTTTACTGCCATCTGGTGGAAAACTGTAGTAAAACACACAGATCTGCCATATCTGTGACACGAGTGGTGTCCCCTGAGAATGGGCACCATTCTGCCATGCACAACCTGCACAACTATACACAGCAGTGCTAAGTGCTGATGGTGAAACCAGATGAGTCGCAGAGACCAGGCAATCAGGAAAGCAAGGTACAAATGTGCAAGATGGCCTAAGGGTGAACTGATTGATGCTGGTAGAGAAAAGATATGGGGCTGGGAGGGGTCGGGCGAAGCAGGAGCACCGGCTTCCTCTACCATCAGGTGGGACAATACATCTTTACAGGTGTAGCGGTGTATGGTCTGAAAGGCTCCACTCTGTGAATATGTGGGCAGGAGGTGTGACTGCTCCCTGTACTGCCCTCCAGTTGCCTACTGGGGAAGGGCCTACCCCCTGAGCACATGTTCCAGCCCTACCTGAATCTTAGACACAAGTACAATAGAGACCATAAAGAAAGTCAAAATATGAAGGCTATTTTTCCTGCTTCCAAGAAGCAAGAAACTGCCTGAGGGCAGAGGCCAAGTTCACATTATATCCTCTATCCGCCATGTCCTAGATAGTATCACCAACATCATCCTTAGACTAGACAGACAGCCCAGTTTAAGTCTGTCCTATGCTCCAATCCTCAGAGGTCCCTCCAGTATCTGAGCCTGGCTAGGGATGACAGTGCTATGTGGGCAGGGAGCTCTTGCCCTGATCCACATGGGCCCTAGTTTGCATTTCTTCCCTCCCCATACTACCTGCCACTTGCTCTCATCTGGGGTTGACCAGTT
Source organism: Myrmecophaga tridactyla (assembly GCA_004026745.1). Taxonomy (NCBI): domain Eukaryota; kingdom Metazoa; phylum Chordata; class Mammalia; order Pilosa; family Myrmecophagidae; genus Myrmecophaga; species Myrmecophaga tridactyla. The sequence continues at coordinate 62,955 of PVIY010001179.1, forward strand.
ACCCCAAGGAGCTGTCAGACTCATGCTCATGGTTGGGGTTGTCCTGGGTGTCAGGCTGGGGTTCTGGTTCCAGGAAGTGGCCTGGCCAGCAGGTCACTCCCATCAGCTGGTGTTATAATTATTTCAAGGAGTTATGTGATATTTGGCTGCCAGAATGGTACAAACATGCTGATTTTGGTTGACTCTCAATCATGTCAGACACAGGATAAGTCCAGGACTATGAGCTACAAAGGGTCACTGTTAAGTCTTGGACCTGAGCCATGTGTGAGAGCCTGAACACTGGCTCTCACCATCTATGTTACAATCACAGTGCTGTTTCTGGCCTATAGCACCTGAGGCTGGTTACCTACCCTGGCTTACAGGGTTGTTGTCCCAACCCTTCCATGGGGTCTGTGTCATATAGGCATTCCTCAGAGGTGGGGGCACCCATCCCCTCTGAAGTCTTTCAAGATCATGGTTCCACAATAACCTGGGGTCCTCCAATTGATGTCCTCTCCTGCCTCCAAACTATGTGGTGACATTAAACTCTCCTAGTCAGCCATAAACCCTAAAGAATGAGGGACAGACATTCCCTCTGCCTGTGTACCACACTTCTCACACTTGCCTAGGCCCCTCCTGGGCCTCCCTGCTGGTGGTGAGGTCACATTCCGGGAATACAGTGGTTATAGTCTAAAGAGTTCAACAGAAGGCATAGTTGGAAAACGGGTGCATCTACATTAACACTATAACAGTTGCGAATTTAACATGACCAGAAATTAATTGTCATTCACACTCTCCCACATGCTCTAGGTATGACTTGCATTTGTGGTCATCACCAACAAGCAAAGTAAGCACTCTTATTTTTTCTAATATTTTTATTGAGAAATCTTCTCACACATATGGTCCATCCATAGTACACAATCAATGGCTCACAATATCATCATGTAGTTGTATATTCATCACCATGACCATTTTCAGATTATCTGCATCACAGTAACCACTCTTGAGACAGTCTCTGGAGGCCGATGTTCCTGGAAGGCATGAAGGAGGAAGCAGTGCCTTCATAATAGTGTAGCCAGCCTTAAGTAAATGGGTTATGGATCTGCAGTGGCAAGATGAGCTGTATCCATTCATTATAAACAGGTTCTCAAGGGCCATGGCATTATGGACTATAACAAGGTGGAAGATGTAGAATCATCTGTGAATGATGCCTTTGGCAATAGAAGATAGTCCTCATACAGCATGGAGAACCTTTTCACACAGATTGGAGAAGGAGGAAGTATGTAAGTATCCCTTCTCTACAAATGATTTTAGGATGTACATAAGTATCCCTTCTCTGCGAATGATTCTAAATCTTCATAGATAAATCACTATACCTCATATGGGCCTATACATTTTTTAACACATGTTTTAATCAAGTTGCTTATGTAGACACAGTTCCCACAAAAAGAATATTTGCCCAGGGCCCTGCACACTCTAAAGAGAGCCTGGTAAATACCATAGTAATTGCTGTTTATTCCCATGGAAACAAGCAACTGAAATTAATGGGTTCAAACAGAGCTAGACAAGGAAAAGTGGGGGGGGGGGAGGGAATGAGATAAAACAATAAACAATTGCTTATATGTTTGACATTTAAGAATAGTTATAATTGTCCCCATGTCTTATATTTTGGATAGGAGAGGTGAAATTCAGCTCTATACCATGTTGGAAAATAAATACATCTAGATTTAGCAAATATACACATGGCTGGGACATTTTCCTTTCCAATAATATATCACTAGCATAGCCAACATATCCAAAAGAGACATTAATATAGGTTTAAACTAGTGTATCTCCTAGGCCGATCCTTAAATTCCTTTAATTTTACATTTGTATATAAAATCACTCATTCTAATAGGTTAGTAAATGTATAGTCCTTCAGAAGCCCCATTGACAAAAGCACAACATAGACAGAGGGAAATATACTGTTATTTCTGCTCTGGCTGTATTTCCATTTCTTAATAACAATAATGAACTTGAAGCACTGTATTTGCATACATATAGGCCTAGATTCCTGTTTTTCTGCAGCTATACAGTTAAGCATGTCACTGATGTGCACTTCCTAGCCTCAAAACACAATTTAAAGATCACTTTATGGAGAGTCGAATTACAGCAATGTACTTAAACATTAGGGCCGTGGCTTTTCTAAAATTTGTTGGCAACAGGGCAAAGTTCTATGGCTCATAAAAATGAATCACAAAGTTCTGAGCTGTTACAGCTCATTGATTGTGGTGGTTCTTTAAATTTCTTAATGTCCCCATTAATGGTATATGCCACCCATTCTATTTCCCAAGCATTGCCACTGTTTCTTCCTTTCTTTCTACCCTCCTTGCATGCACATTTACAAATGACTGCTTGAGCCCTGCACTGTACTGGGTTCCAGAGAGCAGACACACAGCCCCTACCCTCCAGCAGCTCAGAGTCTACTTAGGCTAACTGGAAACTAAACAAGGACCATACGATGTGAATATGACAAGGGCAATAGGAGACGTGAATACCCACTGCCATGAAAGCACAGAGAAAGGAACATCTATCACTGCCCTTTTGAACCAAACTTCATGAACGTGAGTTTGCAGATGAAATTACTATTCAGTAATATTCACAACTAACCACAATTCTAACTCTAACCACCCAGAGCTAGGGCTCATTTCACAGGGTAAGTGCATAATCTCGCAAGACTGCTCTCACTTCAGACACCAGTTTCACTTTGGGGGTCCCCAGACTACCTGCCCTTCTAACTGACTACAAATTCAGGGGTTCCCACCACCACTTCAGGTTCAATACGTTTCTAGAACAACTCACAGAACTCAAGACCTGTACTTATTATTAGTTTTATTATAGCAAAAAGGAGACAAAGAAGTGGCACACAGGGCGAGATCTGGTAGGGTCTCAAATGCAAAGCCTCTGCATCCTCTCGCTGTGGAGTCAGAACACATCATCCTACCAGCCCATGGATGTGCATTATCAATCATGAAAGCTCTTTTGAGCTTCAGTGTCTCCAGCTTTTATTGAGGTTTCATTAGGTAGGAATGACTGATGGAATTAAATGTCCACACGGTTGAGCTCAATCTCTGGCACCAGCTCCCTCTCCAGGGTTGGGCTGACATGAGTAACTCAAAACCCCAACCTCCTAATCACATGGTTGGTCATTCTGGTGTGGTCAAACCTCCCCCCCCATAGTAGTGTCAAAACTACCAATGAAACTAGTCCCACCCTGAGTCATCTCATTAACAACGTATCAGGTGTGGTCTGGGGCCCTGGGTAATAAGAAACACCCCTATCTCAAGGAACTCCAAGGATGAAGAGGTTACCTTCTGGGGACAAAGACCAGCCAAATTCTTTACTACAGTACAGAGTTCAACAACCAAACAATAAGAGTGAGAAATGGCATCCCAATTTCTCATTTTATGATGAGTATAAAAACACAGAGGTACGTTTAAAGGCAAAACAAGCACACAAATGCACAACTTTCTCATGAAATAGAGACAGAGTAAGCAGGTGGATGTGGCTGAACCATAAGACAGGAGATTGGGGTGGAAGATAAGGCCCATTGATGAACATCCTTGAATATCAAGCTCAGGAGTTTACCCTACAGACAACTGGGGACCACCAAAGAGTTTGTTTGTTTGTTTGTTTGTTTGTTTGTTTAGTTGGTTGGTGCTGTTATTACTAATGTTGTTGCTTTGAGTAGGAGGAACAGTCGTTAAGATGTGTGTTTTAAAGAGGTGACTGGCAGCAATATGGAGAATGATTATGTGCTGGTCTGAATCTGTGGTGGACCCCAGAAAAGCCATGCCCTTTGAGCCTCATTCTATATTGCTGGGTGGGAGCATTTTGATTGTTTCCATGAAGAGGTGACCCACCCAATTGTGGGTGGTAACTTTTGATTAGATGGTTTCCATGAAGGTGGAGTAGCTTGCTGGAATCCTTTAAAAGAGGAAACATTTTGGAGAGAGTACCTTTTTGGTAGCGCCACGAGAAAGCAGACACCGCCATTTGTTCACCACGTGCCCTCCCAGCTGAGAGAGAAACGTTGAACATCGTCGGCCTTCTTGAACCAAGGTATCTTTCCCCGGATGCCTTAAATTGGACATTTCTATAGACTTGTTTTAATTGGGACATTTTCTCGGCCTCAGAACTGTAAACTAGCAACTCATTAAATTCCCCTTGTTAAAAGCCGTTCCGTTTCTGGTATATTGCATTCTGGCAGCTAGCAAACTAGAACAGATTATGATGGGGCTAGAAAAGGGAGAAAATAGAAGCAGGCAACCAGCTAAAACACTGCTAGTGAACTTCAGGCATTGACCCTGAGTTCTGGCCCAAGGCTAAGGCAGAGGATAAAGATGAGTGCTGGCTTTGAGTGGTAGTTAGGAAGTAGAACCACCAAGGGCTTGTTGTCCAGATGAATATGAGGAAGAAGAGAGGGTGGAAATTAGCTCCAAGTTTCTCTCATGAGTATATGAACAGAAGGTAATGCCATTTTAAAAATAATTCAGGAATGTATAAGAAAAATCAGATTTGGGGGATCAGAATAATTTTTACTTTGGACATGACTTTTGGGCATCCATGCGGAGAAGTCCTAAGGCTAAACTGAGGCAAATTAGGCTACAAGTGAATTTGTGTGACCCCAGAGAAGAAGGCAACCCTGGAGACAGAGGTCAAGCTAAAGGAAGCCAAAGCTGAGGTCTCCAAATGGTGAGACTGAGGCCAAAACCTTAAGGAGTGCCAAGAGGCAAAGGCAATGAAGTCAAGTGTCACAGGCCTTGAAGGAACCAGCTTTCTAAAGGGAAGAACAGGTCACAAGTGAAGAGAGGAGGACCTGAGGCCTGACACATGTGGAGATGAAGGATCTAAGATTTGCTTTATTTGATGGGGTGCAGATCAGATGCCCACAACAAGATGGACACCTAAAGACCAGAAAGAAATAAGGATCTGAAATTGAGGAGAAGATTCAGAACACAGGAACGACTATAGTAGTTCCCATCAATACTGGAAGAAAAGGCCTGCTGGATACAATAGGGTATCACCAAGGGAAAGCCAGCGTGGCCACCAGGAAAGTCCATAGAGTGGCATTCACCTTGGCAAATTTTTCCTGGTTTGGGGATGGCTTTCAGCTGAGCAGCCCAAATGCTCGAACTGCTCAAATTGCTGGAGAGCAACAGTGCTGGAGGTGAGCTCATGCTAGGAAAGCAATGATGTATAAAACCAGTCTTCCCCACTCACAGTGAGAAATATGATTGCCAAATAGCCTAAACCCACTCTTCTGCCTAGCCAGTGCACTCTCTCCGTGAATAAACTGGGGAGAAAAAAGTACTAGGAGGTTATTGATGAGCAGGGGCTCAGCACCCCACAGGCTGCATGGTCTCCATGTGTGGTGGAAACCAGCTTGTGGTCTGATGTATCCTAGCTATGGGTCACCCACATCCACAGCCACCCTCTCACTTGGGCATACTGGATGAGTCACTGTGAGCATTTGTCTCACTGTCTCCTTTCCCCCTTGTTCTCTAGACACAGAGGAAAGTCCTAAATTAACCAGGGGATTCCAACCACAGCTGCACATTAGAATCACTTGGAATATTTTCTTAATTCTCAGATGCCTAGGTCGTACCCCTGACCAATTGAATCAACATCTCTAGGGGTAGGACTCAGGCAGAAGTATTTTTTAAAGCTCCCAGGTAATTCCAGCATGTAGCCATTGCTGAAAACACTACACTAACGTTGTCCCAAATAATCACACCACGTCCACGCAGACATTTTGATGACTCAATGGGTTTGACATGTACTTTCCCAACGCCACTGGCTACATACACAGCCGGTATCCTCTGTGATTGTGTAATCGCCATAGACTTCTGACTGGGTCTCTGTTTCCTCTCTCACCCTTGTCTCCACCAAATCACTCCCTAAATCCTGTCATATCGTTCCCATCCTTGAAAATCTTCAGTATTGCCTAAGGCCAACGGAATGAAGCTCTAATGCTTTCACAAGTTTTCCAGGATCCGGCCACCTTTCCAGACATGCCCCCTGCCATGTTACCACCCACATCTTTGTTGCATCTTCCCCTCCCTTCTCCATAAGCCTGGAGCCTCATTTCATGGTGATGGTTCCCTCTGAACATCTCTGCAGCAGATGCTGTGTTGAGGTCTGAAAACATATTTGTTCTGCCAATCCTCAACCCCAGGAAGGTGGTACTATTATCATACCCATTTTACAGATGGAAAAGCAGAGGCTTGAGGCCCACAGCCATACAGCTCCCAAGCAATTGTGGCAGCCTAAGTCTGAAGTCCACGCTCTCCAAGATTCTGCCACGGCACTTATGCAGGCTGAGCACTTAACTAGTTGTTTAATCAATAAACTTCCATTTGTTTTATGAAAACGTAGATTTGAATAATGACAGCAGGACTTTAAAATGGAATACTTCATTATTTTAAGGAACAAGACATTTTCATTTTCACTTAAGTAAGATCTTCAAGACTCTTGCCTAATTCAAAACTCCTCATTCAATTAACTCTATGCACATCTTCTTGGAGGTGTAAGTCCTTCAGATTTCTCCTCCCCTAAAGGAGTCGAACTATGAAGCAGTTTTCAGCTGTCAGGCAGCAGAGTATAAAATTAAGCATCTCAATTCCAGAGGAAGCCTTTTTGGGTGTAAAAGCTAGCTCTACCACGAAATAACTGGGTAACCTTGGGCAAGTTAATTAACCTCCCTGAACCACATTTGTTCATCTTTCTAATGAGGATGATCACTTAGGCCCATCCTCTACTAGTGAAGTATACAGATAACTTGGTTATAGGATTGGTATACAGTAAACACTCAATAAATACCAACTCCTATTATTCTACCCTATGTCCCCAAAACATTGTTCAAGTATTTTAATTTTGAATTTAAAAATGGGATGCAAGGCTGTCTTTGATCAAGTCTACTCAAGAAGATCTATGAGAAATTAAAATGAATTAAAATTAAATAAAATATGAAATAAAGCAAAACATATACTTGTCTTGGACAGTAGCCAAACTTTTTTATTCTTCTTTGGAACTCTGTAGGAAGAAGTGATGTATTCGTTTCACAATCTGCCCCTCTGACTCATTGCTAAAAGAGAAAAGCTCAGCACTCTAAATTCTGAATCTTTCCAACAGTCCCGCCATTTTCCAAACATTGCACCAACATCGTGAGAGACTTCAAAATCAATAAAAATGTATTTGGCAGCAGAAGGCGATCATTCATACATTATCTGAAAACAATAAAGTAAAATATACTTTCCATTCAATTCTCAGGATTATATATATTACAGGTGAGTATTTATTTTTAGCTGCCTTTCTTCCCTCATTCTCTCTTTTTGCTCCATTTGTTCATTTTGGAGGGTCAGAGAGAGTTCAGTTGTATAGAGAAAGCACTAACTGCTGAATGGCTCTGTCAGGCTCCTGTATTTAAGGAGATGGAATTGTATACTATAAGAAAATGATGGTTCAGCTACCTTTTCATTAACAATTTGTCTAAAAGGAGACAGACTTAACTGCTTCTATTGAAGTTGGGAAGCAACAAATTGAATGTGTTCCATAAGGATTATGTCATACTTCAAACATATGGTGAACTACAAACACTAAGATAATGCGTTCATGTTCAGAAATTGTGGTGGGTTCACTATTGTTTGGTGGCTGTTTAACTGATAGCCATAAATACCACTTTTTAAGGAAAAAAAAAGGAACTTGTCATTATCTGCACAATCTCAAGTGAAATACTGTAATTCTTTTATATATATATAATTTTGGAGGGGCCTCTGACACATTGGAGAAAAATTACTTTGGAGGACCTATCCTGAAGATTATTAAGGAAAGCTCAGCTATAAAATGCATCCTGGGCAGCTCCTTGTAATGGTTCTCCATGTTAGAGCAGAGAGAAGGCATCTAAAGGAAGAGCAGGGCAAGAATTCTGAAGGAGCCTGGAGTTAACCGGAAGGCCCTTCACTGAGTGGACCTCAAGAAGGAGGTCCTGGGATAAGTGGGCCAACCAGGCTCCTTCTACAATTCTGTCTACAGTACAGAAAAGCCAGTCACTCCACAACCCTACCCTGGGATTCTCTAAACTGAATGTTCTGCATTTTACGTATAAAATGATGACCTTTAAGAATGTATGATGCTGGTGTTGGGTTATCATCATAACATATGGCCAACAAGTACAGGCCCCAGAACCCCAACAATCATTTCAAAGGGTCCAGGATTATTCCACTATAACTCTGAGATATGTCTCCCCCAGGAAATCCACTCTTGCTCAGCCATGAAATTTTATTCATCTAACACTCTTTGTATATAAAGTTCATGTGCGCAGTAAAACCAGGTCTTCTGTTCTCTCACTTAATAGAAAGAGATCACTAATTATAAGTACAGAACAAAATATATACTGAAAAATACCTAATTTCACACAGAACAAAGAATAACCTTCAGGCCACACTGGGCAGAGCCAGCCCCAGTGTCAGCTATGGAAAAAGCAGTGGAATTGCTAGAGAAAAGGAGGGAGAGGTTTTCTAGTAGTAGAAAATACCATGAGATTGATGAGATTATGGAGACACCAGTGGAGTTGTTTTCCATCCTTTGAAACTCAATGACCCTATATCTGCGTTTCCCTGGGCAACCATAACAAATTACCTGAAATTAGGTGGCTGGAGGCCACAGAAATTTCTTGTCTCACTTGCCAGAAGTACAAAATCGCAGTGCGTGCAGGGCTGTGCTCACTCCCAAAGCTTTAGGGGTGAGACCTACCTTTCCTTTTCCAGCTTCCTGTGGGCCCTATATAACCTCAACTTAACTAATTACATCTATAGAGAATGTAACCAGGAGTTAGGACTTCAACGTTTCTGTTTGGGGTACAAAATTCAACACGCAATACCCCTTTATCAAGACATATTTTATAACTACCCTTTTCCTATTCTTAAATAGAATTCATATAAAACATAATGTATAGAAAATGATTTTTTAAATAAGCAAGATAATTCCTTAGCTGTAATAAAAGAGGGGGAAAGAAAAGGAAGTTGTAACAAAAAATGTATATTTCAACATGGAAAGGTTCAGCAGCCCCACATCTAGCAGATGTAACAAGGTAGTCAGTATTTCCCACTGTTCTGAGACTCTCCAAGAATATGACAGCCACAGAGGCAGATGGACAAAGGTGGGTTGTGCTTGTGACTCAACTACCCTGTTTCAGTTTGTTAATGCTGCTGGAATATACAAGAAATGGATTGGCTTTTACAACAGGGATTTATTAGGTTACAAACTTACAGTTCTAAGCACAAAAATGTCCAAATTAAGGCATCAAGAGGAAGATACCTTCTCAGAGGAAAGGTCAATTGCATCTAGGTTCCTCAGTCACAAGGAAGCTGATGTCTGCTGACCTTTCTCTCTTAGGTTGGTTGCAAAATGGCTTGCTCAGCTTCTCTATGTCCTTCTAGCTTCTGCTGGGACAATTTCTTTCTCTCTGCATCCTTCACTTGGTTTCATCTCTCTGCTTTCTGTGTCAGTTCTGAGCTTTCTTTATATTTTCTGCCTTTTATTCTCTTCATAGAGGACTTTAGTGAAAGGATTATGACCCACCTTGAATTGGGTGGGTCACCTCTCCATGGAAACAACCTAATCAGAAGGTCCCACTCACAATAGATCTGCACCCACGAGATTGGATTACAATAACCTGGTTTTTCTAAGGTACATAACAGTTTCAAACCAGCACTTACCCCAAGGGACTTTCAAACATCCATCAAATTTGCAAGCAAAACAATTTACATAGCTGTTGCTTTTCTGGTAAATTCAGGGTCCATCACAGCTATGCATATGAAAAACAAAGTCTAAGTTTTTCACTTACATGAAAGTTCCCTGGGACATTTGTGAGTCTGGTCTGAGACAGAGTAATTCTTCAACGGGTGCTCCTGCCCCACGCATTATAGGACACATAGTGTTCCTAGGCCTGTGCTTGCTAAATGTTAGCAGAGTCTCCCAGTCACTGTAACAACCAAAGATGCCTCTTCCAGTATCCATAATGTAGCACTCCTGACAAGAACCACAAGAAACATGAGACCCAAAAGGAAATCAATAGGTAAGGCCTTTTATTTGGGATTCAGTCCCTGACAATCATATGGCATAGGTCCCATCCCAGGCCCTTCCCTAGCAAAGATTTCCATGATGTCTCAACGCAAAGGTTCTTCTTAGCAAAGCCATCTCAGGACATCTAGATTTCTTTTTAAATTTTTTTTGGCTCTCAACATTATGTAGTGCATGTGTGCACACAAACACACTGTTCTAAAGCACTACACCCTTTAAAATCTTGTCTCCTGGGGTGTTATATTACTTAAAACTTTTGAAAATAAAAGACTCTAAGCTCAAAGAGTGAAGCACTAATGGTGAAAATGATGTGCATTAGACCAGGGAGGTAACAATCCTAACCCTCCTGATGATCCCAAATAACCCCAGGCTGGAGCCAGGCATTCTGCTGACCCTGGGGATAGAGCCTAGATCCAATGTGAATGTCTTTGTATTTTCACTTTGGGGTTGGCATTTTCCCTTCTGCTTTGTGGAGCTGTGAAGATGCTTGGAGGTTGAACAGAACAGCCACAACTGCAATGGCACACATAGACTTCTCCAGAACATAGATCAGCCTTTCCAGTTTCCTCCAGCCCACAGCATTTACTAGTGTTTAGAGGACGCAGAGACAAAGGGCCTAATGAGGAGTTAAGTCATAGAAAAGATAGCCCTCAAAATGCCAATCAGACACCAGCCATGTGCCCCACACATACAGAGGGGGTGACGCCTCCCTGGGCCAAGGCCACATAAGAAAGAGCTTTAGAATCTTCATGCCAGCCAGCTCTCCCTGCATTCATGCATTTAACATACATTTATTGAGTACCTACTACGTGCTGGTACTAATGCTAAATACTTATGACAAAGATGAGACCAGTCCCTGACCCAGGCTATTCCAATTCAGGGTGCTGACTGATATAACAGAGAAAAACACAGCAGTTCTGAGAACATCTATAGTAGTAGGGGGATAGGAGCTAGCAGGTGGCAGCAAAAACTTCTGAAATAAAATGCCTGAGATCCTCACATGATTGGGGCAAAAGGGATTTATATACCTGAATGACCAGGAACACTAAAAACCATAAGCAAGTTTTGTGTCTAGACAAAGCAGAGTCTGGGAACCATTATTTGATATGCAATTTTCTACTTAGCAGCGCAGGTATACAGAATTCAATTGGGGGTGATCTGTATTCTCTTCAGTTTCCACAACAGCATTCAAATGTAGGCAGGGACAGGGAATTTATCTTCCTGCAAATTCACTCCCTAGGGGTCCACTGGTTCAGCAGCACATTTCAGTGTTAGCTAGGTGGGTGGCAGAACAGACAACAGCAAGAAATTACAGCCACAAATCGCCCTGCAGGAGGCTCTGTGCTGGAACAGCCAGCTCTGCCTACTTCTGTAATTGCAGACCCAAAAACACTGCCAGAAAAGGGACAACTAACCCGAAAAAATGCCTCTCCAGCCACCCAAAGAGCCAGACTTGTTCTAATCCAGAGCAGGAAAATCTCATTTCCTAACATATTTCTGTGAGCTAAAATATTTTATCATTCTATCACATTTTCCACTTTGTAAAATTTAGATGTGCTCTGAAGTCAAATTGTGTATTTTAAATAGTAGTATTTCTCTCTTCTCCACCAAAATTATAATATATATATTAAATTGATAGTGTTTTACAATCATTAATATCGTAAAATCTAGGAAATTCAGTAATCACCATGATTTCCAGATGTATTTCAATAGAGCAACTAGAAACATAAAGCTAAGATGAGAGGCTAAGACTTGCATCCCACACACAGCCATATAATCAAATTTCTTTTGTTCCCTTCTCCAGCGACCCAGTGATTCAACTTTTGGAATCCCTGGAGAGGTAAGCCCTCCTTACAGACCTATTTTACACCTTAGACCCTGCCCCCTGGGAAGTAGGCAGCCAGACTCACCTTATTTTAGGGTACACTCAGGCAAAGCCTAGACATGTGGGAGAGTCAAAATTCCTGAGCTCAAAACCTCAATTCCAGGATGTGGTCCCGGATGCCTCTGTTGTCTTCAGATGGGGCCTGTGGGGACAATGAGGTAGATCTGCAAAGTCCAGTGTTTGTCCCAGCATTTCTCTAGAGCTACAGAAAGCTCTGCAGCCAACACCTTGTACAGCAGCTGGCCGCTGGAATGCCCAGAGGAAAATGGTCTAATTCTTGGAAGCAAGTGACTAAGGATGGAGGGGAAGTATGTGGAGAATAAGCATGAGGATGATCTGATCCTGTGAGGTAGCTAATTCTCTGCAAATCGCTTACTAAGTTGTAGGCATATGCATTTCTGTAACAAAGGACCACAAACTGAGAACTTTAAAATAACAGAATATTATAATGTTACCAGTCATGTTGAATTAGCGGTCCATCCTCCTCCAGTATGGCCTCATCTTAACTGATTACATCTGCCATGACCTTATTTCTGAAAAAGTCACATCCACAGCTATCAGTGGTTAGGACTTGAGTATATCTTTTGGGGGCACAATTCAACCCATAACAGGATACCTTCAACTTTTCACCCTCTTGTTCATTCATCCTTGATGACTATGAAATCTTGGGTCCTCCCTCTCCCATCCTAGATCTCAAAGTAGCTCTCTAAGAAATAATCTATAATAACAAGCTGTATAAGGTTCTTTTCAAAGCCTTGATCCTAGAACTATGTAGAGTTTTTTTCCTAAACAACCTAGGATTTTCAAGACATGCAGCTAAATACAGAACAAATTTCAGCGAGCCTCAGGAAGCACTAGATACATCACCACCTTGGTAGACAAACTTGAAAAGGCCAGAGAACTGTGTTTTGGTAAATCCATTTAAGGAACTGTTAATAGCCTTGGCAGTAACATATAACTGCCAAGAAACTCCACAGGAGCCCATTGGAGCCAGACATCTGTCAAAACACCTACAGAAGTGAACTCTCAAGTGGGAATTGAGAAGGGGGGTGATGTAAAAGACAGACATTGTCAGGAAATGCAGTTGTACTGAAAAACACAGCTACAGGAGAATATATGGCTAATATTTGAGAGTTTGAAAAAATGCAATATTTCTTTAAAGTAAAAAAATAAAACCTATATTAAGTTTTACAAGTTTCATTTTTTTAAAGCCTGTTAATGGTATAGTGTACCAAAGCAATAAAAATATATGAAATCCACCACATGCAAACACATCAAGGCACTGTATATTCACTGGGAAAAATTGGATTCTAGAATATTGGAGAGGCATGAGTTAGGCTAAAAGTTCCCTGGACGTGGGGGATTCCATGGTCCTAGAGAATAGAAGAATCACAGGGAGGACCCAGGGGACTGAAGCCACCCAGAAAACTAGGATCATGCCAAGTGAGCTTTTACGTGAGTAGGAAACAAACATCTATCATATCAAGCCCTTGAAATTTAAAGGTTTACTCATTACAACATCTGGCATGACCCTTACATACAGCTCTATCTCTATAGGTGTATAATTATAGTCAAGTTTCCTAAGTTCTCTGACTCAATATCCTCATCTGTAAAGTAAAAATAATACACCTTTGTCAAGATAAATAATTTAGAGGGGTGATGGAAATATGAACATGGAACCTGATAAGTCTTCAATAAACATTTGGATTTATTTATTTTCCCAGAGAATAGAGACTAAGAAGGACCATGAATGAAATGAGTTAAATAAAATTTAATATTATACACTAAAACCAAGGCATAGCTTGGTAGAAATAGACACAAGAAGAAACAAAAATTTCAAATGTGTTTTTGTTCTGTGTAACAGAAGATGTTGTGCTCCTGTCTTAGAATTCTTGTTCCTTTGAGCAAATCTCAGTATCGTGGTAATTTTGAGTTGTATAGGGTGGGACGAGGTAAGAAAACTATTGTTTAAGATTTGTTCCTGTTTTGCCTTTTGCTCACAAGCTGATTTTTCTCATTAAACTAAGCATGTCCTGAGAGGAAAGACAAAAACTTTCTTGAAGAATGGAATATGAGCAGAAAGGATGAAATTCCTATAGAAAGAAGGCCAGGTTCCTGAAATCTTCCATCGTACCTCCCACCCCGACCCCATACACACTCTTTCTCTCTTTCCTTCTGATCAGAATAACAAGAATTAGGGTGACCTTGAAGATATGTGTTGAAGATTGCAGAGTCACTGTCAAGCTAAATCCTTGAATGACCTCATGAAACACAGCTGCTCACCAAACTGAAGTGCTCCCCCAGAACTATTACAAACCTCTGACCTCTTAAGCTTCTCTACTTTGTGGTCTCTGTTATAGTACTATTGTTACCATAACTAATACAAACTTACCCATCTTTATATCTCCAGTGCATGGCTCTTAGGAGGAGCTTAATAAATAATTGTTGGACTGGAAAATCCAAATGCAACATCTATACTTATGAAGCAGAGCTAAATAGAATTGCTCCAAGTTCTAATGGGGAAAAAGTAACTTCCCATTGTGAAGAAAAAAAGTATATAGAAATGAAAATTTTGAAGTCTAAGGTATTTGTTTCCAGCCATCTGGAGGATATACAGTCTAGGAAACATCGATGTCTGAAGTAGAATTCTGTGCTTTTTTTTTCTTCCAACATTATTTCAAGACAGAAAAGTCTAAAAGTCTTCAGGAAAGCTCCCCTGAATGACTCAGCCATGTACCTTGTATGAGACTGATCCCACCATGGGTTCAGGGATACTTCTTGATAGGCTTAAGTCAAATAGACTATTCCATCCTGTGTTGGTTTGAAAGTGTTAGTACCCTTGAAAAGCCATGTCCTTTAATCCTGATTCAATATTGTAGGATGGAAACCCATTTGATTAGATTATTTATCATGCCCAATTGTGGGTGTGGCCTTTTGTTAGATAGAGATGTGATTCCGCCCATTCAAGGTGGGTCTTGATTAGTTTACTGGTGCTTTAATTGGTAAAAGCTGCCTGTTCTAGTTTGCTAGCTGCCAGAATGCAACACACCAGAGACGGATTGGCTTTTAATAAAAGGGGATTTATTTTGTTAGTTCTTCAGAGGAAAGGCAGCTAACTTTCCACTGAGGTTCTTTCTTACATGGAAGGCACAGGATAGTCTCTACTGGTCTTCTCTCCAGGCCCCTGGGTTCCAACAACTTTCCCCGGGGTGACTTCTTTCTGCATCTCCAAAGGCCTGGGCTGAGCTGCGAGTGCTGAGATGAGCTAGCTGTGCTACGTTGCACTCTCTCATTTAAGCACCAGCCAATTAAGTCAAACGTCACTCATTGCAGCAGACACGCCTCCTAGCCGACTGCAGATGTAATTAGTAACAGATGAGGTTCAGGTACCATTGGCTTATGTCCGCAGCAACAAAACTAGGTACGCTCACCTGGCCAAGTTGACAACTGAGTCTAACTACCACACTGCCAGAATGCAATATACCAGAAATGGAATGGCTTTTAAAAAGGGGAATTTATTAAGCTGCAAGTTTACAGTTCTAAGGTTGTGAAAATGCTCAAACTAAGGCATCCAGAGAAAGACAACTTGATTCAAGAAAAGACAATAGGTCCAGAACATGTCTGTCAGGTAGAAAGGCATATGGCAACATCTGCAACCTTTCTCTCCTGGCTTCTTATTTCATAAGGATTCCCTGGGGGTGTTTTCCTTCTGCATCTCCAAAGATCTCTGGCTATGTGGCTCTCTCAGCTCTGTGGGCTCTGTTGGTTCTAAGTTTTTTCCAAAAATTGTTCCCTCTTAAAGGGCTCCAGTAAGCAACCCTACCTTGGATGGGTGAAGACACATCTCCATGGAAGCCACCTAATCAAAAGTTACCACCCAAAACTGGGTGGGTCACATCTCCATGGAAACAACAAAAAAAGATTCCTCCCAGCAATACTGAATGAGGATTAAAGGACTTGGCTTTTTTAGTGTACACAACAGATTCATACTGGCACAACTAGAGTCCTTTAAACAAGGAAACATTTTGGAGAAAGCACAGAGCAGATGCAGATGCTTGGAGAACAGTTGCTTCAGAGCTGAAAGAGCCAACACGAGACCCAGACGTTTGGAGATGCAGGGCCCAGCAGATGTTGCCATGTGCCTGTCCATGAGATGCTAAGCAAGCCCAAACCCAGAGTCGTATCCTAGAGAAGCTAAAGTGAAGGCCTACAGATGCCAAGTGTGGAACCCCCACAGGAAACAGGCTGAAAACAAAGTTCAGGAGCAAAGGATCAGCAGATGCCAGCCAAATGCCTTCCCAGATCACAGAGGTGTTCCAGACAGCATCAGCCTTACTTGAGTGAAGGTAATCTCTTGTTGATACCTTAATTTGGACATTCTCATGGCCTTAGAACTGTAAACTTATGACTTATTAAATTCCCTTTTTAAAGGCCATTGCATTTCTGGCATATTATAGCTTTCCAGCAGCATTAGCAAACTAATACACATCCCTTGGCCATAGTAATTGACTTGGAGATGGGTTGGGGAGCTAACCACAGAGTCTGGCCAGGGTTTTATGATTGACTAACTGAGAGCATGAATTCAGCCCAAGGTTTCTTTCACTTCTCTTTACTGAGAAAGCAAACAATGCAAAAGATACACCTGAGATAAGGTTACATGTGAGAGAGCAAAATACCCCATGGCTTTCCTATAGCCTCAAAGTGGTAGGCCCCAAGGTCAGTGGTCATACAGAAGCTTGTGGAGTACATACTCTACCAGATCAGAAAGGCTCAGAGCCCCAAATCCTCCACCTTTTATACTATGAGGTTGGGGGGATCCATACATCAGCCAACAGGTGCTTAATCACTAACCTATGAGAAACCTTCTACTCCATATAACATTTATTACTGGGTCATTGAGCCTATAGTGGGGCTGGCCACAGCCTACCATAATCCATTCCTTTGTGGGGATGTAAATGAATGTCT
The DNA here is from genome assembly GCA_004026745.1 of Myrmecophaga tridactyla. Taxonomy (NCBI): domain Eukaryota; kingdom Metazoa; phylum Chordata; class Mammalia; order Pilosa; family Myrmecophagidae; genus Myrmecophaga; species Myrmecophaga tridactyla. Next base: position 79,906 of record PVIY010001179.1, read on the forward strand.
TAGTCAGGATTCTGTAGAAAAACAGAACCAACAGGAGAGGTCTTTGAATATGAGATATATAAAGGTGTCTCATGCAACTGTAGGAATGGAAGATTCCAAAATCTGTAGGGCAGGCTGTGAAGCTGCTGGCTCCAATGAAGTGTTTGGACAAACTCCACAGGAGAGCTTTGCTGGCTGAAGAAGCAGTGACAGAATCTCTCTTCTTCCTTAAAAGCTTTCAACTGATTGGATTATCTCATTGTGGAAGTCATGCCTTAGTTGATCACAGATGTAATCAGCCACAGATGCAATCAACTGACTGATGATTTAATACATTAACACTCCAGTTTATCAACCAGCCATGAAATATACTTGCAGCCATGAAATATACCTGATCAGACAACTGAGCATAATCACTTGGCCAAGTTGACTCCAGAATTTAACCATCACAGTGGACAACTCTCATTCCCAACTATGTCTAATTACTATCTGTTGCACAAACAAGTATTACTAGGATATAGCACAGTCTCACAAAAAGTAATTACTGAAAACACTTGCATGTGTTTTCCTTCACAGGGAGGAGGGAACCCTCGCCCACTCTCTTTGGGTTTACACACACAGGTGCCTCCAACAGGAACACTTCTGAATTCCACCCAGTGCCTTGATATAGTGTGAGTCTGGGCTGGAGCATACCCAGCTCTTTCATGGCTCACATGGAGCAATTAAAGCACAGACAGAAGGACTTCCATGCTGTGAGCACAGACCTACCCCTTCCCACCCCCTCCACCAGCCCCATAACTTTTGGGGTAGAGCCACTGGTGCAGCCTTTTTTCAGTATTCCCAGCTGTGATCCCAGTGCTGGAGCCTGGCCAGATTCCCAAGAGCCTTCTTAACTCCCAGGGCTGCTGCTGATTAACCAGATGAACAATTAGACAGGGAGAAGCCTAGCACAACAAAAATAAACCCACTGTGGGAGAAGGAGGCAGCACCTGCCAGTCTGTGTTTCACCACAGAGCCCTAGATGATGAAACTGGAGGATTATGAAACAATGGGATCTCCTGATCCTCACCAGTTCTTTGTCGATAGCTGGGTAAAGGCCCATGTGGAACAGTGCCCCACAAACAAGCCTGAGAACAGGGGCACCCCATTTCTCAGACTTATCTCCCATACTCAGCATGGTAGAGATACCTCCTATAGTTGGCTGATTCACAAGAAGGGCCAGGCCCCCATCCTGCTTGGGCTAGAGATCCTATTTCCTATATGTTTCATCTACAGAACCCCTTCCAAGATCAGCCACACCTACCCCCAGTGCTGATCCAAGGGACAATGGGCTGTGGGCCCAGGTGCCTCTTCTTCCTCAGCAGACCACTGCCTACACATGCCCTAATGTCTCAGTGAGGATGGTCACACAACCCACAGCTCAGGGACACCAAATGCCCCCACATCCCAGTAGACAGTTCATTTTTCACTTGAACCTGAGGTTATTCTTGTCAATCTCACTAACTACATCAAAAGCCAGGCCTGGCCATACCATCCATCCTTTGGCAATAGTAAGGACAGGGATGCATTTAAGGTCATTTTCACTTTATCACCAAGCCAGCCAATAAGCAATGCAAGGGGATAATAGGCAAAGATATAAGGACTCAACAGGCACCCAAGGACCTCCCAGTTTCTCATGAAGTTGTGCCTACATTCCATAGTCAATGTCTCCTGCATGAAGTGCGTGATCCTCCAGGCCACATAGTTCAGCACTAGGAGAGGGGCCAGGTCAGGATTTCAGGGTTATATCCAGAAGGAAATTGGTTCTACACCATCATTATATCTTCTGTGCTCTCAGGCTTAGCATATATGACTTCCCACCATGCACAATAAATGAATAGCTAATATTTATTAAATGCTTCCTGTGTTCCAGATACCATGCTGGGTACATAAGCATGTCAACACATTAATTATCAAATGATTGCTATTATCCCCATTTTCCATGCAAAGTACCTGAGGCACAGAGAGGTTACATAACTTTCCTATCCCGGCTCTCCTGAGGCATGGAGAATGGGACTGGGAATGTCCCCCATCCCATTCTTGAGCATCTCAATTAAGAATCCTCCTTCCCTCATCCCCCTGTTGGTCCAGGGCACCACAGTAAGCATTCTATCTATAGAAATCTCCCGATTCAAAGACAGTGCTCTTTCCCAATGGTTCAGAAATGCCCCTAATGTCCAAAACTATCTCCCACACAAAAATAGAAAGATGGCTTTTAATGCCCAAATTTCCTCTTTCCAAAATTGGAGATGATTTTTGCTTCTCTCTAGATTCCTTTGGATCCCTACTCTAGCAAGGAGGAGGACAATTTACTCCTGGTTTTCCCCACCTTCCTCATTTCACCTAGAATTTCTTTATTTCATTGAGCCCATCCCTGTACTTGTTGATGACAAGTACAGAAAGTTGTTTAAATACAGGTAAAACGTAGCACTGTGGCCTGGAGTGGGCCAAAGTCTTCCACACAGCAACCCCTATGGAATGTGGTCATAACAAGGTTTAACTCTATCTGGCTATGCTATGAGCAACTCAAGTAGCAGTGATTAGGAAGGAGGATGTAGGGAGAAAGGAATGTGTATATTGAAAGTCTCCCCAGTAATTCCAATAGCAATCCATCCCTAGTTGAGCTCCAGGAATGAAAAGTACAATCTTACCTCCCTGATCTATGCATTAAATTTTTAATTGTTTTTTTCTGATAATAGGAAATAATAAATGCTTGCTATAAATTTTAAAAATTAAATCAGTATTAAGTAAAGTAGAAAGTAAAAATATTCCCAAATCTGCCCCTGCCCCAGAAAAACCATTAAGTGTTAGATTGATGCATAGCCTATAAAGCTTCCTATGCCTATGTAAACATGTATGACTTTCTAATCCATCACTTAGCCAAGTTATTATTGCTAGCTTAATGTCCCAGTCATGATATGGGCTTATTACACACTGTAAATGCAAATTTGTTATCACTATAACTTTGGGGTGGGTAAAGTGTTTACAATAATGATTTGGCTTCTGCTATTTCCCCTTCAGTTTCCTTTTTTCCTACCTACCTCCATGCTGAGTAAAATGCTGTCTGTTCCTACATCATTTTAAGGTGAAATTTGGGGGCAGAATAGTCAGATGACGCAGATTCAGCTGGCCCACCTGCCTTCTGAAGGACCGGAGTTTGTTCTGACTGCAGGGATGTTTCTCCCTGGGGTGTCAGTCTTGGGGACAGAACGGCTAGGGTGCCTCTGGGTAGACTGATGAAGGGTGATGAACAAATTTAGCTGTTGAGGGTAAAGGAAGATCCTAAAACCCACAAGTTCCAGCAACTCTGCTTTACTCCTTGGTAGATTGAATATGTAGCCCAATAAAGACATGCTCTTAATCATAATCTGCATTCCTGGGGGTGTGAACCCTCTGCAAATCGAATCTTTTGAAGATGTTATTTTTAGATGTGGCCCAAGTGAAATAGAGTGGGCCTTAATCCATTCTTCTGGAGTCCGCTGTAAATGGAAATTTGGGCACAGTCAGTCAGAGAAGGCCCCACAGGAATCAGACACCAGAAGAGCAGACACAAGGAGAGAGAGATCACCATGGGAAGGAGGCAGGCACACAAGCCAGGGAAGCCCAAGGATGGTGTTGAGCCAGCAACAGAATGTCACAGACTCAGGAAAAAGCAGAGCCATGCAGACACCTTGATCTTGAACTTCTAGCCTCCAAAACCAGTTAATAAATGCTTGCTTCTTAAGTCAGCCCACTGTGTACTATTTGTCATCGCAGCCTGGCTGGCTGAGACGTTCCTTTATTTTAAAAGTACACAAAGCCAAGAGAAGGCACTGTGATGCCAAAGGGCCCAACTTGGTAGGAAATCCACACCGAGATAGTGATGGTGGAACCAGTCATCTTAGGAAGACCCCACAATGCCCAGGGGCAGTCAGGGTGCAGCCCTCATTGGGACTCACCCCCCACCACTTTGTCTGTGGCCACTGCATTAATTGGGTACGTAATTTTAGGAATTAGGCATCAGTACCAACAATATGAACATGAACTTTTTATGCCTCTCTTCCAAAAAATAAACCCTACACATACTCTACACACTGCTTCTTTTAAAATTCAGAACAGCATTTAATTGAGCCAAGAGCCTAGTTTTTGCTGAGTACACAAGGATATCAATCAGCCACATTCCAATACCAACTCCACTACTTATTAACTGCAACTTTGTCCAAGCTATCTAAAGCAACTGTTCCCAGGTTTCCTCACCTCTAAGTTGAGAATAAAAACCATCTCTCTCACAGAGTCACGGTGAGACAGCAGTGTAAAACTGGGGAGGCTCCCCATAAATGGCAACTTCTCTCAACACAAAAGCATTCCCAGGGAAAACAGGTACAAGACTCGGAGCAGGGATGCTGGAGCAGTGTAGTCAAGGGTCTACAACACAGCAGCCATTCAAGAAGAAGCCATTCAAGAGCAGCTCAGTGGTGTGTCCAAGACTGGGCTTTGGCACTGGCCCAATGCAGGTTCAGCTCCCAGCTCTAGCATTCAACCCACTCACTAGCTATATAGCTATCAGCAAGGCACAGAGCCTCTCTAAGCCTCTATATCCTCATCTGTAAAGCAGGAATGTTAACAGTACTTACTTCTCCAGGTAGTTGTAGCAATTACATGAGATCTTGTGTCTCACTGGTAAGAACAGGTGGCAAAATATTGACAATAGTTGAAGCTAGGAAATAAGCACCTGGAAGATCACAATGCTGTTCTCTCTACCTTTATGGACATTTGTAAATATCAACAATAATTATTAATCAAGGGTCTTTGCACACAATAGGTACTTAATACTGTTTGGGTCCTATTATCTTGTGTGTTCAAGAAATGGCAAGGCCAGATTCAGAGAGAGAGAGAGAAAGAGGAAAGGTTGGAAAGATCCAATATCCTCACAGTTCACTGGAAGGGAAATGTGGGGCCACCTGGGGAAATACCAGGTCAGTCACTGGCAGAGAGAGCAAGTGCAGCTGAGAAAATGTTTTTTGGTTTCCACAAGAAGTATGCAAGGATGGGGCAGGACACACTGGTATGGGATTGGCTAGCTATATTTGAAAGGGGCTCAAAAGCTCCTGCAATTTGAGCTTATTTACCTGTAAGCAGGCTGGGGTGACAATTATCTAGGAATAACAGATATATAGGTGGGGCTTGGTCACCTGGGAATGCCTATAGATGTGAGAGTATCAATTTACAAAAGCTAGAAAACATGGTTAATACAAATACATATTAGCCCTTTTTTAATGGTTCAATATCATTTTTGGCATTTGGAAGATCATGGAACCCTTTGAGGATCTGATGAAAGATGTAGACCCACTACGGTAGGTTGAATTAAGTACTCAATTTAGACATGGCATTAATCTTAATCCTTATCCCTGTGGGTGTGTGAACCCACTGTAAATAGAACCTCTTGAAGACTGACGTAATTTTTAGTTACGGTGTGGCCAACTGATTCAGGGTGGCCTTCAGAGAAAACCTGGAAGTTAAAGAAGCCAGAAAGGAGAACGAGAACATTGCCATGTGAACAGGAGACAGAGATATAAGCCAAGAACCTCAAGGATTGCTGGCAGCCAGCCACAGAATGCCAGACTCTAGGAGAAAGCAAGTTGTGCTGCTAACTTGATTTTGGATATCTTCCAGCCTCAAAACCATCAGACAATAAATTTCCATTGTTTAAGCCAGCCCATAGAGTGGTATTGTCATAGCAGCATGGGAGATTAAGACACCCACTTGCCATAAATACATATATAGCCCATGCCCTACTTGTACACAAAGCATGCCCAAGGATCTCAGGGTAAGAACTTTCAATTACGAGGGAAAGAGCAGAACTGCAGAAATCCATACTTGCTACCTTACACATAATATTCTAACTTCCCTCGGATTAAAATGTTTTATGGGAAAAGGAACTAAAATGATGAAACAGCTCTCACTAGGAAAACACCCAATCTAATTCATATAACAAGCAAGTCAGGTTTCATCTGTCTGGTTGGCATTTAGTTTCCTACCTCAGTCATTCATCTGAATGTATTTTCCTTTTCATTTTCAGTCAGCATATTAAGAAGTTTATAGCTACATAATTTTAGATGCTGAAATTTTGATATAACAATATTAACCATCATATTCTTGGTTTGAATCTTCTCAATACCAGTAAATCTCAGAAAAAAATAAAAATAAGATGGTACAGTCTCTCATTTCTGAATCCAATACTATTCCTGGTTTAACCAATGATTTTACATCTTTGTTACCAATTTTATCCTGTTTTGTAAAATAGATGAAAATATCATATTTAACATGGCACAAAAGTAACCGTAAAATAAAAGCTCTAGGCAAAGTGATAGCAGGAATAATCCGGTACAAAAATATCTCTTAAGTTGGATAGAATGGTTAAAGTTTTAGCTGAGTTATCAATTTTGAGCACAATTACAGCCCAGTAGTTAGCAGATCATTCAGAAATGGGTATTTTAGTGTTCTGCTTTTCAAATTACAATGTGGAACTTTCAGTAATAAAGGGAAGTTTGAAGAAGTGAAAAGTCATAAAATGGGAAATGTAACATCTAGCATAAGCAAAGAAAAAAGGAAAGTGTGTAGAGCATTAAATAGCACTGGTATCATGGTAAAATTTTAGAATAGCAACGCTTCTGATCTGAAAGTCCCAAGAGAGTGAACAATAAGGGATGGTTGAGTAAGTTTAAATAAAAAGAAGTAATACAGTGAGTATCCTGAAATAAATTTTGAGGAGAAAATGCAGACAATGGCTGCTGAAATTGAAATTAGTTTTGGCAAGTGAGCATTAGCAAAAGTAAATTGCAACTTCAGGATTATTTACATTAACACCTAAAAGTGATTAAATGCTCAAGAAAATATATTAAAAAGTAGTAAAATTTATTTTAAAGTGGTAAAAATCCTGTGCATATGGTATTTCTTATACTTTAAAAAATCTTTAAATTTTAAAAATTTTTTTTAAATTTAAAAATTAAAAAAGGGACAAAGATGGGCTCAAAAACATCTCCCACCAAACCCAGAAATACATATTAATGCATTGAGGAGAGATGAAGGCCCTGAGGGAGACACTAGCTCTATCTCCAAGGACCTATGCAGACTTACCATGTGCTATAGAAGAAGACACTAGCTGTATCTTCAAAGGCTATTTGCTATACAAACATCCTTGAAAAGACAGCCCAGAAGAAGGGCAGTCAGTACCTAGTTTGCAAGACATACAGAAACACAAACGATAATAACACTGATGCAGACTTCTCTTCAACAGCCATAGAGGTCAAAAGACAATGGAATAATGTCACAAAAGGGATGGAAAACATAAATATATAACACCTGTAGTAGTTTGACACTGTTCTGTACCCCAGACAAGGCCATGTTATTTTAATCCATTCCTGTGGGTGTTGACCTATTGTGGTTAGGACCTTTTGATTAGGATTTGTAGAACATCTTATTGTCTGATGGTTTTGATTCCTGTATGCTATATGCTAAGTCAACAAATTTTCTGCAAGACCTATATAAACAGAACTTCTGCCAGTCTGGACTGGAAGGGACAGAAAATGGACATATAGAAGAAAAAGAACCTCAGAGGTAGAATCATGGAAGATAAGGTCTGAAGCCAAAAAATCTCAAGCTTGGAGACTGGATCCACCTGTGCATGTGGAGGGGTGTGTTTTCCACAGAGGCAGAGGGCAGACCTTCCACCCTGACATTGAGGAATAGTTATGGTGCCCTAGGTCTTGGAGAGGGTGGAGCATATTCCCCAGGGATTGGGAGAAACCGGCTGCCATACTATTGTTCTGAAGGGGTTGAGCATGTGCCTCAGAGATGGCAGAAAATCCAGTGCCACCCAGATGCTTTAGGAGGGTGGGGCTGAGAAAAAGGTGGTCTCCCCGATGCTACCCAATGTTGCAACCCTAATCCCAGTGTTTGGAGAGAACAGTGCCACTATGTAGGCCCTTGGAAAGAATGGGACTGTTGCTTTCTAAAGCCTGAGGGTGAATGACTCTTGTACATTGAAATCTAATGATGTTTGCCCTATGGGCTTTCAGAATTGTTTAGGTCTGGTGACCTCTGTTTCCCTTCCAATTTCTACCTATGGGAATTTATCCTATGACTGTTCCTTCCTTATATATTGGAAGGAAAAAAAGGACACAGGTCCACTGCCAGAGGAGAATTTTGCCTTAACAGAGACCATGCCTGTAACTGACTTTGAGGAGATTGTGTACTATTTTTGAGTTGGTGTTGTATTTGTATTGTTACTGAAATGGTTTAAGACTTTTGTGTGATGAATGTATTTTGTATACGGAAAGATTTAGCACATTCTATGCAGGTCAGATGAGCATTGTTAGGCAAAAAATATGTCTGTTATTGTTTTCTATTTAGAGATCAAGTATGATTTAAGATGATGTGTGTAGTTTCCAAGTTGGAAAGGGGTGGACACTGTAGTAGTTAGGTTCAGGTGTCAACTTGGCCAGGTGATGGTGCCCAGTTCTGTGCTGTGGACTTAAATCATCAGCATGTGAAATTCATCTATAGCTGATTACACCTGCAGTTGGCTAACGGGTATGCCTTCCATCTTGAGAGACATTTTAATTTGATTAATTGGAGGCTTAAAAGAGAGCAATCAGAAGAGACCTCAGGAACTCAGGACAGTCCAGCACAACTCAGCTCAGAGCTCAGACCCAGCAGAGATCCAGATGTTTGGAGATTCAGAAAGGAATTGCCCCAGGGAAAGCTGTTTGAACCCAGAAACCAGAGGGAAGGCCAGCAGATATTGCTGTATGCCTTCCCATTTGACAGAGAAAGGCAAAGGAAAACCAGCTACCTTTCTTCTGAAGGACTGTAAAATTGTAACTAAATAAATCCCCTTTATAAAAGTCAGTCCATTTCTGGTGTATTGCAGTGCAGCTGTCGAGTAAACTAAAACAGTCACTTGCCCCTTTCTCAGCTTTAGGAACACAGAAATACCTCTGAGGACATTTTCCGTCTACTTGGCCTCTTGGCCATGACCTCAGAAGGCCATACCTTGGCTCTTTAGGTTTACAGTCAGTATCTAGTCCACCTAATGCACTTAAACTTTCTTTGCTCCCACAAACTCTGGGAATATAATGACTTTCCAAAGAAGCCCTCTGTCCTATGCCAAAAACCTCTTTAGCTTGCCTTTTCATTGAAATATCACCAACATTACTCAAACATCAGCTATCCAATCTCCCAAAATTCCAGCCCTTTATATTACATTTTCTGATAATATACTTAAAATGCCTTTCCTTTGACTTGGAGTTAGCAGGATATCCAAAGTTCATCACTATCCAAAAAAACTATGCCCTTCAAAACTTCTCTCTCAATCTCTGATCTTCCTTTTCTTGGTCTCTCCAATCTCTTTTACCAGACAGTGGTTGGTGGTCAAATCAGAGTGGAAAAACTTATTTTTTCCCATTCCATTCTACAATCATTTGGAACATGATATCTGCTGCCTGCATGGCAAGGAAGTGTTCCATTTTACCATCCTGTTATGTAACCTATAACTTTCCCTGAAAGAACTATGCTTTCAAACAGGAGTAAATTGAATCCTAAGAGAAGACATTCTGCACAAGGAACAGAAATTGGTAACATGTTATTAAATTTAATAATTAATTATCTCAAAGTTACCAATTTTTCCATTTAAAAAAATGGATGGGGCTTCCAGTTAAATAGGGCAGATTAAACAGTTCCATTTATCTTCATTCTCTATTAAAATCCATCATAAGGATACTGAAAGAATCAAAAAGGTCAATATATAAAGAGAGAGTGAGAGAGGCCATGACAGTTGACTAAAGATGTTAAAACTTCAGAGGCTGGAAAGCAGATATATGTTTATAACTGATTTAACAGATCATGAAAAGCTGAAATCTAAGTGCCTGTGGGAGAAAACTTGAGGAAGAAATAAGCTGATTTAAGACACAATTCCAGAAGGCTCAGGAATTGGGCATACAAGAATTAAAAGATAAGTAACTAAACCATTCTGTTTCAAAATGATGTCATTGTCTATATTAAAAAATGAAAAGAATCTACAGACAAGCAACCCAGGAAAAAATTTAAGGAAAAGAATGTTAAGACCATTATTAAGAAAATTATAAAACTTTACTGGCAGATAGAAAAGAAAGCATAATTAAATGAATAAAAAAAAGTCAGACATGAAATGTCTTCTTACCATAAAAATGACAATCCTCCTCAAATTCCTCAATAGATGGAAAGAAATTCAGGGAAACTCTAATTTGGTATTTTTGTAGACATTTAAAAATCAAAGCTAAAATTCATTTGGAAGTATAAATTTATTTTGAAGTGTAACTGTCCAAACAGAGCTACTTGCAGACAATATAGACTATTTTAGTTTGCCAAGTCTATGACAAATACAACACAATGAGTTGGCTTAAACAACAAGCATTTATTGTCTTATGATTTTGAAGGTTAAAAGTAAAAAATCAAGGGCCACAGTGGCTCAGCAGGCGGGGTTTTCGCCTGCCATGCCAGAGACCCAGGTTCGTTTCCCAGTGCCTGTCCATGCAAAAAAAAAAAAAAAAAAAAGTGAAAAATCAAGATGACTGCCATCATCAGAATGTTACCAATTTCAAGACTTACAACAAAGCTACAGTAATCGATACAGCATTATATTGGAAAAATAATCAACATATAGATCAATGGAACAGGATACAGAGCCCAGGTATACACCCTACACAAACATATTCCACAGATGGTTGCCAAAGGAGCAGATGCAAGTCAAAGGAGAAAGAACTACAATTTCAAGAAATAGAGCTCAAACAATTGGATGTCCATATGCAAAAAAAACAAGATGAACCTAAGCATAGACCTTATACTTTTCACAAAAATTAACTCAAAATTGTAATAGAGCTAAATGTAAAATTCATAATTATAAAACTTCTAGAAGAAACCATAGGAGAAAATCTATATGACCTTGGAGATCCAGGAAAGATGGTAAAGTAGAGGGATTTAGGACTCAGACCTTAAACCAAAACAACTATTTAACAGGCTGTGGTAGTTAGATTCAGGTGTCAACCAGGCTAGGTGAAGGTGCCTAGTTCTATTGCTGTGGACATGAGCCAATGGCACATGAACTTCATCTGCTGATGATTACATCGGCAGTTGGCTAGGAGGCATGCCTGCTGCAATGAATGATGTTTGATTTAATTGGCTGGTGCTTAAATGAGAGAGCTCAATGTAGCACAGCCCAAGTAGCTCAGCATACCTCATCTCACCAATCACAGCTCAACCCAGGCCTTTGGAGTTGCAGAAAGAAATCACCCCTGTGAAAGTTGTTGGAACCCAAAGGCCTGGAGAGAAGGCCAGCAGAGATAGCCCTGTGCCTTCCCATGTAAGAAAGAACCTTAGCTGAAAGTTAGCTGCCTTTCCTCTGAAGAACTATAACTAAATAAATCCCCTTTTATTAAAAGCCAATCCATCTCTGGTGTGTTGCATTCTGGCAGCTAGCGAACTAGAACACAGGCAGAACTGTCTGAAACAACTGCTGTTAAACTCTGGAAGTCACTGTACAGCATTGAGGGAAGAGAGGGAGGAAGAGTCTGATGTTTACAGTGCTGACAGAGAAAAAAAAACACCTAGACACAGGTTTTTGGAGGAGCAGAGCCCAGCAGATGTTTCTACGTGCCTCCAAATGAGATGCTAACCAAGCCAGAACCCAGAGTCATGTCCTAGAGGAACTAAGTGAAGACCCACAGATACTTAGAAAGGAAACCAGTGGCATCAGAAGCTGGAAGCAATGGAAACAGGAAGGCCAGCCACATGCCTCCCCATGTGAAATACATCACCTTTCTTGAATCAAGGTATCTTTCTCTGGATGCCTTAGTTTGGATATTTTTATGGCCTTAGAATGGTAAACTTGTAACTTAATAAATTCCCTTTATAAAAGCCATTCCACTTCTGGTATATCACATTCTTGCAGCATTAACAAACTATAACAACAAAAATAGGTTGAAAATGAAAGGCTGGAAAAAAGATATCCTAAATGAACAGTAACCAAAAAAGAGCTGAGGTAGCTATACTATTATGAGACAAAATAGACTTTAAATACAAAACTGTTATAAGAGACAAAGTAGGTCACTATATATTAATAAAAGGGAAAATCCACCAAGAAGAAATAACAATTACAAATATATATGCACCTAACCAGGGTGCCCAAAAATGCATGAAGTAAACATTGGAAAAACTGAAGGGAAAATAAACATTTCTACAATAATTGTTGGAGACTTCAGTACAGCACTCTCATCAATTGACAGAACATCTGGACAGAGGATCAATAAGGAAACAGATAACTTAAATAATATGATAAATGAACTAGACCTAACAGACATATACAGAACATTGCACCATAAAAGAGCAAGATATACACTCTTCACAAATCCACGTTGTTCATTCTCCAGGATAGACCACATATTGGGACACAAAACAGGTCTCAGTAAATTTAAAGAAGTTGAAATTATATATAGCACTTTCACTGACCATAATGGAATGAAATTGAAAATCAATAACAGGCAGAAAACTGGAAAATTCACAAATAAATGGCGGTGGTTAAACAACACACTCTTAAATAATCAGTGGATAAAAGAAGAAATTGCAAGAAAAATCAGTACATATCTGAAGATGAATGAAAATGAGAACATATATCAAAATTTATGAGATGGAGCAAAAGTAGTGCTGAGAGGGAAATTTAAAGCCCTAACCAACTACTTTTAAAAAGAAGAAAAGAGCTAAAATAAAAGGCTTAAATGCACACCTGAAGGAACTAGAAAAATAACAGGAAACTAAATCCAAGTAAGCAAAAAGAAAGAAAGAAATAGCAAACACTAGAACAGAAATAAATGAAATTGAAATTTTAAAAATAGAGAGATTTAACAAAGTCAAAAGTTGATTCTTTGAGAAGATCAATAAAACTGGCAAATCCTTAGCTAGACTGACAAAGAAAAAAAGAGAAAAGATGTAAATAAATAAAATCAGAAATGGGGGGTGACATTACTGCTGATCCCACAAAAATGAAGAGGATCATAAGAAGATACTATGGACAACTATATGCCAACAAAATAGAAAACTTAGATTAAATGGACAAATTCCTAGAAACACATGGGAGAAAGTACACTGACTCTTGAATAAACAGAAGACCTCAAAAGACCAATTACAAGGAAAGAGATTGAATCAGTCATCAAAAACTTCCCCCCAAAAAACCCAGGACAAGATATATATATCTTTAATATATATATATATGGAATACTTCATGAATTTGCATGTCACCCATGCACAGAGACCATGCTAATCTTCTCTGTATCATTCCAATCTTAGAATATGTGCTACTGAAGTGAGCACAGAACAAGAAAGCTTTTAAAGGTAAATTTTACCAATCATTCCAAGAACAATGCTCAAGAGATGAAAAAGAGTATGGAGAAAGAACAAAAGGATCTCAGGAAAACAAACAAATGAACAATATGAGAATCCAAGTAAAGAGACAGAATTTTTTTTTAAAGAACTAATGGAGTTAAACCACAATAATTGAAATGAACAATGCCCAGGATGGCTTCCAGAGAGATTGGAGCTGGTAAAAGAAAGAATCAGTCAAATTGAAGACAAGAAACTTGAAATGAGTTAGGCTGAGGAACAGAAGAAAAAAATATATTAACAGTAAAAATAGCCTAAGATAGCTATGGGACAACATCAAGTGCACCAGATTTCTCATTATGGGATTCCTGGAAGGAGAAGAAAGAAAGAAAGGGGCAGAAGGAATAGTTGAAGAAATAAAGAGAGAGAACTTCCCAAACTTAGCAACAGACATGAATATGCACTTCCAAGAAGCTCAGAGAGCACCAAACAGGATAAACATGAAGAAAAACACATCCATACATATTTCATAACACTATCAAATGCAAAGGACAAGGAGAGAGTTCTGAAAGTTGCAAGTGAAAAGCTTTGTGTTGCCTATGTGGGAGTCTCAATTACATTGATTGCCAATTTCTCATCAGAAATCATGGTGGCAAGAAAGCAGTGGGTTGAAATATTTAAAGTGCTGAAGAAAAACAATGGCCAAACAAGATTTTTATATCTAGTGAGACTCTCTTTTATAAATGAGAAAAGATTAAAACATTCTCAGATAAACAAAAGCAAAGGGAATATGTCACTACTAGACCTGCCCTACAAGCAATGTTAAAGGGAGTTCCTCAGATTGAAAGGAAAGGACACTAAAGAGTGGTTCAAAGTTGCAGAAAGAAATAAAGACCTGCAGTAAAGATAACGATTTGGGTAACTCTATTATTGTACTGCTTTGTTTGGTATGCAACTCCATTTCTTACTTTCTATAGTAGCTAAAATGTATATGTATAAAAAGTCATGATAAATCTAGGTTTTGGGACATACAAAGAGCAAAGATATAATTGTTCACAAAAGCCAAAAAAAAAAAAAATAGTGGGTGACAGGGGGTATAGGAAAAGTATATACTCATGCTGTTGAAGTTAAGTTGGTATCAAACCAAATAGAATTGTTATATATTTAGTATGTTCCATTTTAACCTTATGATAACAAGAAAAAGAGTTGAACAATGCATCCAATGCATTTTGCACTGCAATATGGTACAATGCAAAAAAAGAAAAGAATAAAAGTAGAAGTAGGCTTTAAGAGAAGTGAGGGACAAAAAAAAGCATAAAACTTACAAGGCTATAGAGTAAAATGGTAGAAGAAAGTCCTGTATTATCAGTAGTGACTTTAAAATGTAAATGGATTAAACTGTCCAGTCAAAAGGCAGACATTGGTAGAATGGGAAGAAAAGAAAAAACATGACCCAACCATATGCTGTCTGCAAGACATTCACCTTGTAGTCAAAGATACAAGTAGTCTGACAGGGAAAGGTTGGGGAAAATTATATCATGCAAGTAGTAACCAAAAGAGAGTTAAAGTGGCTATTCCAATTGTGAATAAAATACACCCTAAGTCAAAAACAGTTTCAAGGGACAAAGATGGTAATTATACACTGATAAAGGGGGCAATTCAACAAGAAGATGTAAGTATTATAAATATATATGCACCTAAATGCAGTACCCCAAAATATATGAAGCAAATACTGACAGATTTGAAGGGAGAAATTAACAGTTCTGTATTAACAGTAAGAAAATTTGACACACTACTCTCAATAATGGATAAAATGTCTAGTCAGAAGATCAATAACAAAGTGCAAGACTTGAATAATTAATACACTAGGCCAACTAGACCTAAAAGATATATATAGCACACTGCACCCAACAAATAAATAATTCACATTATTCTCAAGTACACATGTATCATTCTCTGAGATGGATCATATGTAGGGTCACAAAACAAGTCTCAATAAATTCAGAAATACTGAAATCATAGAATGCATATAGTCTCTGACCTCAATGGAATAAAGCTAGAAATCAATACCAAAGGGAGAAATCGAAAATACACATGTATGTGAAAAATAAACAACATACTCTTAAACAACCAATGGGTTAAAGAGGAAATCCAAAGCAAAAATGGGAAATATCCTACCAGAGACCTGGTTCAATTCCTGGTTCCTGCCCATGCAAAAGAAAAAAAAAGGGGAAATATCTTTAGGTGAATGAAAATGAAAATACAACATAACAAACAAAATATATGGGATGCAGCAACAGCAGTGTTAAGAGAGAAATTTATAGCTCTAAATGCTTACATTAAAAAACATCAAATCAGAGATCTAACCTCAAACTGGAAGAACTAATAAAAGTAGAGCAATTCAAACCAAAGTGAGCAGAAGGAAGGAAATAACAAAGACTAGAGCAGAGATAACTGAAATAGAAAACAAAAAGACAATAGACAGAATCAACAAAACCAAAAGTTGGTTCTTTGAAAGGATCAACAAAATTGACAAGGATTTAGCTAAATTGGTGAAGCAAAAAAGAGAAGATACAAGTAATGAAAGTCAGAACTGAAAAGGGGGGCATTACTACCAAACCCACTGAAATAAAAAGGGCCATAAGAGAATACTATGAAAAGCTGTAGCCAATAAATTAGATAACCTAAATGAAATGGACAAATTCTTTGAAACACACAAACTACCTACATTGACTCAAGGAGAAATAGAAGATATCAACAAACCATTTATTAGTAAAGAGATTGAATTAGTCATAAAAAAAAAATCTCCCAACAAAGAAAAGCCCAGGACCATATGGTTTCACAAGCCAAACATTCCAAGAAGACTTAACTCTAATTCTGCTCCAACTCTTCCTAAAAATTGAAGAGGAGGGAACATTCCCTAATTCATTCTTCATCCTAATACAAAAGCCAGCTAAAGATACCACAGGAGAAGAAAACTACAGACCAATATTGCTTTTGAATATCAATGCCAAAATCCTCAACAAAATGCTAGCAAACTGAATCCAGCAGCATAAGAATTATACACCTGATCTAGTGGGATTTATCCCTGGTATGCAAGGTTGATTCAACATAAGAAAATCAATTAATGTAATACACCACATTCACAGAATGAAGGAAAGAAACCAAACGATCATCTCAATTGATGCAGAAAATGCATTTGACAAAACACAACACCTTTTCTTGATAAAAATACTCAGAATGCTTGGCATAGAAGGAAACTTTCTCAACATAATAAAGGAAATATATTAAAAGCCCACAGTCAATACCCTACTTAGTGGTGAATGACTGAAAGCCCCTCTAAGATCAGGAACAAGACAAGGACTCTCACCACTGATATTCAATATTGCTCTGAAAGTTCTTGCCAGAGCAATTAGGCAAGAAAAAGAAATAAAAGGCATCCAAATTAGAAAGGAAGGAGTAAAACTTACCTTATTTGCAGATGATGTGATTCTATACACAGAAAATCCTTAAAAAAAATCCACAACAAAGCTCCTAGAGCTAATAAATGAATTCATCAAAATGGCAGAGTATAAAGTCTACACTTCCCAAAACAGTAATGTTTCTATACACAAGAAATGAACATCCAGAAGAAGAAATCAAGAAAAAATTCCATTTACAAGAGCACCTAAAAGAAGCAAATATCTCAGAGTAAATCTAACCAAGGATGTAGAGGACTTACACACAGAAAATGACAAAACATTGCTAAAAGAAATTAAAGCAGATCCAAATAAATGGAAGGATGTTCTGTATTCATGAATTGGAAGGCTAAATATTATTAAGATGTCAATACTACCAAAAGCAATTTATAGATTCAATGCAATACCAATCAAAATTCCAATAACTTTCTTTGTAGAAGTGGGGAAGCCAGACATCAAATTTATATGGAAAGGTAAAGGGTCCTGAATAGCCAAAGACATGCTGAAAATTAGAATGAAGTTGGGCTCCACCCATTCAAGGTGAGTCTTGATTAGTTTACCAGATCCTCTAAAAAGGGAACATTTTTAAGAAACCTCAGAAACAGCTGTTTGAGAGCTGACAGAAACACAGATGTTTGGAGATGCTTAGAGTGCTGACAGAGAACCAATGCCTAGACACAGGCAGAACACAGCAGATATCACCATGTGCCTTCCCATGAGGGGCTAAGCAAGCCAGAACCCAGAGCTGTGTCCAGGAGGAGCTAAGTGAAGGCTCACAGACAATTAGGAAACCACTGGCATCAAAAGCTGGAAGCAATAGAACCAGGAACAAGGACCAGAAGATACCAGCCATGTTCTTCCCAACTGGTAGAAATGTTCTAGACAACATTAGCCTTTCTCGAGTGAAGGTCCTCTTGTCAGTGCTCTTGGACATATTCATGGCCTTAATTTGGACATATTCATGGCCTTAGAATTGTAAACTTGTATCTATTAAATTCCTTTTTTAAATGCTGCTCCATTTCTGGTATATTACATTCCAGCAGCTTAACAAACTGATACAGAAGGGTAATGAACCCCGAATAGCAAAAGTCACCTTGAAAAAAGAATGAAGTTGGAGAACTTACACTTCCCAATCTTAAAATTTATTACAAAGCCACAGTAATCAAAACAGCATGGTACTGCACAAGGACAGACATATAAACCAATGGAATAGAACTGAGAGCTCAGAAATCAACTTTCCATTTATGGTCAACTAATTTTTGACAAGGTGGGAAAGACCACTCAATTGAGAAAGAAGAGTCTTTTCAACAAATGGTGCTGGATAAACAGGATCTCCATTCACACATGCACAAAAACATTAACAAGAACCCCTACCTCACACCATATACAAAAATGAATTCAAAATGGATCAAATACCTAAATATAAGAGCTAGAACTATCAAACCTCAGAGACTGTTGGGAAGAATCTTCAGGTCTTTGTGTTAGGCAATGTTTCTTAGACTTTACACCAAAAGCACAGGCAACAAAATTAAAAATAGATCAATGGAACCTCATCAGAATTAAAAACTTCTGTTTCTTACAGGACTTTATCATGAAAGTTAAATGATAACCTGAACAATGGGGAAAATATTTGGAAACCACATATCCAATAAAGAATTAAGAAATCCTTCAACTTAACAAAAAGACCAACAACCTAATTATAAGATGGGCAAATACTTGACCAGACAGCTCTCCAAAGAAGAAATAGTAATGGCCAGAAAGCACATGAAAAGATGCTCAATATCATTAGCCATCATGGAAATGCAAGTCAAAACCATAATGAAATACCATTTCACACCCTTTAGAATGACTACTATTCAAAAATGAAAAAAAAACTAGTGTTTGGAGAGGATGTGGAGAAATAGAAACAACTAATTCACTGCTGGTGGGAATGTAAAATAGTGCAGCTACTGTGAAAGGTGGTTTGATGGATCCTCTGAAAGCTAAGTATAGAACTACCATATGATCCAGCAATCCCACTACTAGGTATATGCCCAAAAGAACTGAAAGCAGGGACTCAAAAAACAGATATTTGTACACCGATGTTTATAGAGTCATTATTCACAATTGCCAAAAGATGGAAGAAACCCAAGTATCCATCAACTCGTAAATGGATAATAAAATGTGGTATATATACACAATGGAATATTATTCAGTCATAAAAAAGAATGAAGTCCTGAGATATGCAACAACATGAATGAATCTTGAAGACATCATGTTGAGTGAAATAAGCCAGACACAAAAGGACAGATTTGTATGATGTCACTGACTTGAAGCAATTAGAATCAACAAAGTCATAGAGTCAGAATCCAGAATATAGGCTACCAGGAGACAGGATGGAGATAGGGAATGGGGAATTAAGGCTTGAAGTACAGGGCTCCAATTTGGAATTATGGAAATATTTTGGTAATGGATATGATGTTGGTAATACATATTGTAAACACAATTAATAACACTGAAATATATATCTGAATGTGATTAAAAGGGAAGATGTTAGATTGTATATAGGGTAACAGAATAAAAATTTTTTAAAGGCTCCATGGAACTACCCTGCATAATCAATGAACCCCGGGTTAAACTATGGTCTTAACTTAATAATGTAATTGTAAAACTGTGTTATCATCAATTGTAACAAACGTTCCACACAAGTGCATAGCTTTGGTGGTGGGGTGGTATATGGCAATATTGTACTTTATGCATCATTGTTCTGTAAACCCACAACTTCTCTAATATAGAACAAAATAATTATAAATATTAAAGAAAAATCTGCATGATCTTGGTTTTGGTGATGAGGTTTTAAACACATAAAAAATCTCAGTCTATGAGAAAACAGTAAGTTGACTTTATTAAAACTAAAAATGTCTGCTTTGCTGGTCACTCCAAGGAAGTTCCTTAACAAACTCTCAGGAGAGAATGGCTGGACAACTATGGGAATGTAAGGGTCCAAGGCCCATAGGGCAGGCTGTGAAGCTGGAAACTCCGATAACAGTCTGGACAAACTCCACAGGAGAGGCTTGCCAGCTGAAGCAGGAGGAGTGACTGTCTCTTCTGAATCCTCTTTAAAAGCCTTCTGGTGATTAGATAAGCATCACTCATTGCAGAAGACACTCCCTTTAGCTGATACAAATGCAATCAGCTATGGATGCAGCCGATGTAATCATGACTTAAATGCATGAAATGTCCTCATAGCAACAGATGGGCCAGCACTTGCCTGACCAGACAACCAGGCACCACCAGCTGGCCAAGTTAGCACATGAATGTGACCATGACAAACATCATACATTATTAGGGAATTGCAAATTAAAACAACAATGATATACCACTCAATGCCTATTAGAGTATCTAAGACCCATATAACTGACAACACGGAAGCTGGAAAGTTCTTTATGTACTGTCAGGATTCCATCATGGTCTGAGATTTGGCTGGTTGTTGATTGATCTAGAATGAATTTGGCTGGGATAACTGGGACTATTGGGACAATAATTCCCTCCATCCCACACCCACATCTCTCACATTCTTCCAGTAGGCTAGCCCAGGCAAATTCTCATGGCGTAGCAAAGGTGCAAGAGTTAGCAAACCCAGTTGTTCAAACGGGAAACCAAAACACTTTTCAAACCTCCGCTTACATCACATGTGATAACATTCCACTGACAAAAACAACTCATGTGGCCAAGGCCAGATAGGGTGGGAGAAGACCATCCACTGGGCCAAGTAATGTAATAACCTACCCCAGTGCCCTGCTTGATGGGGTAATTTCAGGTCTAAAAAAGTAATGGAGGGTGCTGTGATGGTGGCTCAGTAGCAGAATTCTCGCTGGCCATGCAGGAGACCCAGATTCGATTCCTGGTGCCTGCTCATGCAAAAAAGAAAAGTAATGGAATGATGAAGTGGTTGAAAAAGTAGATATACAAGAAAAATTGGGGAATGTATAATAGGTATCTAGATGAAATATCCAAAGGATACAGAAGCCTGCTCTGTTCTATATTATCTATTTCATTTGATCAGCTGAACAGTGCCTTAAAATTACTCTAAGATTATACAATACCTTTCATCTTAGAGAATTTTCAGATCCCTGTTTGCTCTAAGATGGAATGCTGATGATTAAAGTTAGCCTGTTTTGTTTCAAAGCGTGGTGTGCTGTTTTGAAAGGACTATGTGCCCTTGAAAAAACATGTTTTAATCCTGATCCGTCTTGTGAGAGCAACTGTTTCTTTTAATCCCTATTCAGCACTGTATGTTGGAAGCTTGATTAGAATATCTCCACAGAGGTGTGACTCGACCAATTGAAGGTATTAACCTTGGATTAGAGAGGGATGAAACCCCCCCATTCCAAGTAGGTCTTGATTAGTTTACTGGAATCCTTTAAAAGAGGAAACATTTTGCAGAGAGCAAGGAGAGCTAGAGCCATGAGAACCATGAGAGCCCACACAGCTCTCATCTTTGGAGATGAAGAAGAAAAACACCCCTGGGTGAGCTTCATGAAACAAGAAGCCTGGAGAGAAAGCTAGCAGATGTTGCCATGTCCGCCATGTACCTTTCCAGCCGAGAGAGAAACTCTGAACTTCATTGGCCTTTCTTTTTTCTTTTCTTTTCTTTTTTTTTTTTTTACATGGGCAGGCACTGGGAATCGAACCTGGGTCCTCTGGCATGGCAGGCAAGCATTCTTGCCTGCTGAGCCACCGTGGCCCGTCCCATCGGCCTTTCTTAAGTGAAGGTGATGCTTGTTGGTACCTTAATTTGGACATTTCCATAGACTTTCTTTAATTGGGACATCTTCATGGCTGTAGAACTGTAAACTTGCAACTTAATAAATTCCTGCTTTTTAAAAGCTGTTACATTTCTGGTATATTGCATTCTGGCAGCTAGCAAACTAGAACACATGGGGTGAACACAGATGAATCTAAACCAGAACTTTTTAAGTTTTGCTCTATAGAAACTTAGAGGTGAGCAGAAAGGTGGAGAAGGGGAAGGGGAGGAAGCAGGTGAGACATCACCTGTTTGACAAGTACAGATCTATTTTGTGTTTTAGCTCCTGGACTTCTGTGCATGCTTTCATTTGAACAAACTCATTTTCAAAACCTACTCATCTAAGGAATACCCTTGGTGCCAGGATGTCAGGAGAAAGTGGATTCGCCAGAGGACCCTTCCAAAGTTAACGGGCAGCTGCTCGAATCACAGGCTATTGGGCCCCAAGGAGATAAGCTCACATAATCTCAGAGGATGAGCAACTGTGAATTTGGAGCAAAGGTCTAGTTATAAACTTGGTTCTCCCATTTCTCTTAATAACAGCTCTGCAGCTTTAATTATGGGTTGTGGATGGTTAGAGCAAGGAAGAGAACAGAAAGGTTAGAGAGGTGCCTGTAGAAATACGGAGGGTGGCAACCTACATAAAACTTTATCAAAATTTGCTCCTTGAACCTGGGCATAAGATATTTCATCACCTACTCCCAAGATGTGGGTTAGCAACTGGAGGTCAATAAAGTATTTTATCTCATTTCTACAAGCCTCCTTCTCCACATTATTTCCAGTAGGACCAGCTGCATAATTTACGGTGCTCAGTGCAAAATAAAAATGCAAGAAATTTGTGTTCAAAATCCATGAACAATTTTAAAACTATGGCCACAGGACAGTAAACCTAGCATGGGACCCTTCTCAGCACTGGGTCTTACACTACTGCTAAGGCTGTAGACCCTGGTACAGAGCTCTGATTTCCATACTACAGGAGACCACTGCTAGTGATAGGTGAGTGAAAGTCTGCCAAGAAAGTGCTTAAGGCTATTAATTCCCTTTCTCTCCCATAAACATGGTCCTCCCCTGTAACTTTGGCTTTCTTTCAAATAATAGCAAAAGAATAACAAGTGGATGTGAAGGATAATCATTACTAAAGAAGCCTCCTTCTCTCCTCCTTTATTCTGGAAAAAATAATCAAATCTCTGCTTCATGTGCCCTGCAGAGAACGTGGACTGCAAGGAGAAATAAGCAATGGCACCAGCCTTTATTTTTAACCTTATCTCTAAGGAAAGTCTTTCTCCCTTTCAAAGAATTTCAGCATCTGTGAGAAGCTGCTAAAGGTATTTCGGGAGGCAATGGGTATTTTCCCTTAAGAAAGATCCTAAAATCTTTCTATATAGGCAATTACCTGCTCAGACTAGAATATATGTCAACAACTCAGAATTACTTTTTTGTGGATCCCAACATCTAAGCACATTTTTAACTATTTCAGACAATTTATATATGAGCATAAACCCTTGCCCTTTACTCATCCCATATAACAGCCTTGAAGCACAAAGGTATCACTTTGAAAGTGGGAGAGTTTGCGGGTTGTGGTGGTTTGGAGTTATTACCCCAGAAAAAACTATCCTTAAACTTAACCCATTCTGTGGGTTTGAACCCTTATAAATCCATTCTGTGGGTTTGAATCTTTTGATGAGGTTACTTCAGTTATGATACGGCCCAATTCAATCAGACAGGTCTTAATCATATTCCTGAAGGTCTTAAAGGGAAGATCACAGTGAGAGACAGAGCTAGAGGGAGCAGACAGAAACTGGAAGTCAATGGAACCCAAAAGAGAAAGGAGAGGCCAGGAGAGGCTTTAATGTACATTGCCATGTAACAGAGGAGCCAAGGACCAAGAATCATCAGGACCCAGCCCCAGAATGCCAGTCTTCAGGAAGAAAGCATCACTTTGATGATACCTTGATTCAGACTTCTCTTGGCTTCAAAACCATAAGCAAATAGATTCCTGTTGTTTAAGCCAACCCATTATATGGTATTTGCTTTAGCAGTGAGGAAACTGAATCAGTGATTAAGAGCTCAGCCTCTGGAGTCAGACAGACTCTTTCTGAGCCAGGCTCTGCTACCTTCAATTCATATGATATTGAGTAGGTTGACCAATTACTTTAAGCCTCAGTTTCCAAATCTATACAATGGTTATACTCATAGGGAAGTATTAAATAAGATAATACACCTAAAACTCACCTACAGTCTGGCACATCAACAAATATTAGCTCTCACCATTGAGCTGCGGACTCAATGAGGACCTTCAGTCCAATGAAAAATTCTTAAGGGTAGACTCAGGAACAGAAGTTGAATATCAGGTCTCTAGCCCCCCTGGGGATGCACTGTTCTGAGTCCAGAGATGCTATTGAAAGTCCTAATTTGAAGCCTGGCCCTCCTCTGTATGGGAGGTCTTACACCTCAGCTGCCCACTGGCCCTAAGGAATGTCCAATAGAAGCTCAACACTCAGGCCTGAACTGGGGTGACTGTCTCCCTTCAGGCACCCACACACTTTCATCTGCCCTTTCCAATCCACTACCAGGCCAAACTTCCCAAAACTTGACTTTCATCAATGATTGCAGTTTTCTGCTTAAAACCCATTCCTTATTGCCTTGTGCCTGATATCAAGGGCCTTCCATAGACCCCATCCTACTGAACCAATCTCGTGTATTCCACTACTCCATATCATCAAGCCTCTCCTTGGTCAAGTTAGTTTTACTCCCTTTCTTGAGAATATGCCAAGCTCCCTTCTGCCTTTCAGCATTTCCCCAGCCTGAAAAGTCTCTCCTGGTCCTCTGTCTATACAACCTGACCTATTAGCATCGGTACTACTAGAACTTTTTGGTGGGTGTTCTGGTTTGCTAGCTGCTGGAATGCAATACATCAGAAATGGAATGGCTTTTTAAAAAGGGAAATTTAATAAGTTACAAGTTTAAAGTTCTAAGGCCATGAAAATGTCCTAATTAAAGCAAGATATAGAAATGTCCAATCTAAGGCATCCAGGGAAAGATAGATTCAAGAAGGCTGATGAAGCTCAGGATTTCTCTCTCATCTTGAAAGGCACATGGCGAGCATGGCATTGTATGCTAGCTTCCTCTCCAGGCCTCTTGCTTTACAGCTCTCCCCCAGGAGTGTTCTCCTTCATCGCCAAAGGTTGCTGGCTGGTGGACTCTGCTTCATTGCTCTGTCATTCTGTCAGCCTTCTTTGCTCTTTCAGAATTTCCAAAGGTCACTACCTGGGTGGATTCTGTGGTTCTCTCAGCCTCATGGCTCTGCTGTAGTTTTCTTGTCATTCTCAAAAAGGCACTCTCTCCAAAAATGTTTCCTCTTTTATAGGATCCCAGTAAACTAATCAAGACTCATATAGAATGGATGGAGACATGTCTCCATTTAATCAAGTTTAAAACCCATACTTGAATGAGTCACATCTCCTTTGAGATAGCCTAATCAAGTTTCCAACTTATAGTACTGAACAGGAATTAAAAGAAACTATTGCTCTCCCAAGATTGATTAGGATTAAATGCGGCTTTTCTAGGGTACACAAACCCTTTCAAACCAGCAAAGTGGGATATCTGGCAATTGTAATTTCTAAATAGTATTATAAAAAAATACAATTTAACCTAGAACCCTTTACTTTCCTTTAATTCATGTGGAAAATAGCAAGTTTGATATCTACCACATTTGTTATACCAAAATAAATTCTAGATGATCAAAGGTTTAAAGTATTTTAAATCCACAAATATTATTGAAGAAAACATGGGAAAATACTCTATGTTCTTGAAGTAAGGAAGGCCTTTCTTCAAGCATGACACAAAATCCAAAACTATAAATAAAAGGAGTTGAAAGATCTAAGGAACATTGAAAAATTTCTCCATGGCAAAAAATACTCTTACTGGTATGTGTCTTCAGCATTATGACATAGGGCTTTATCATATAAAGAACTCCCATAAATCAATAAGAAACAGCTCAACAACTTCATAGAAAAATGTGCAACACACATGGACAGGTCACAGAAAATATGATTTTTAAACATGAGAAGAAAAGCTCATAACAAAAAATACAAAATAGAAATACAATAAAATGTTATTTTCCATTACCAGATTGACAAAGATAAAAATTTTATACCTTGTGTTGGTAAGAGTATAAGGAAAAGGCATTCTTGTTAGCTAAGATGGAAATTGGTATAACCTTTCTAGCAGCAATTAAACAAAAACTTTGACCTAGCATCTCTCTGCACATTCCTTGTGCTGGATTATGTGTTGTCAACTCTTCATCATCACCACCCCATTCTAGAGTCTCTTCATCACAAAGTAGAAATGAGGAATTACATTTCTCAGACCCCCTTCTTCGCATGGTTCTGTGTCTGCGGGAGATGAGAGACAGGAAACAGGTGCCACTATGATTTTCCAGAGACTGTAGGAACCAAACATACTGGAAAATGTGAGGCTGATCCTTCCTAGCAAGCTCCTGGGAAGCACCCATGTTGCACTACACCTGGACATACTTGTGAGAGCTTCCCAGAGGCTCCTGAGAACTGCAGCAGCTTCCCTGTAAGCTTGTAGAAACCACCTACTTCAGTGCTTCTGGCTGAGACTGACAGTGTTTCCTAACCTTCACTCCCCCAGACCTTCCAACAGTAGTTAAGCCTTTATTGAACCTTTTAACACCAGCACTATGTAGACTGGTTTTGGTTTTCCTCATCAAACCCTGCCTAGTATACTTTAATCTTTGGGGAATTTATCCTACAGTCATACACATACATGTATAAAAGCACGTGTATGAAAAAAATGTTTTGTCATAGCAAAAGCCTGGAAAAAAGCTAAAAGTACTTCAATAATGAGCTCAAAAATATCATGATACATCTCTACAATAGAGTGCTATGTGGTTGCTAAAAGGGCACAAAATTCTTGTAGCCATATGGACTGATCTTCCAGATGAATAAAACAAAATTCAAATTAGCTCCTATCATGCGCTACCATTTGCATAATAAATAAACACACAGATTTTCTCTATAAGAAACCAGTGACCCATGGGTGCCTTTGGGGAAAATGAGGGACCTAGTGATTAGGAAAGGAAGTAGAGTTACATCACCCCATTACCTTCTTCAGGCTTGAATATTCTATCATATGTATGTATTTCATTAAAACAGTTTTATGAAAAGTATTTGCAAAGTACCCTTGGGGGACTCGTGAGAAAGGGGGAAAATTCAACTTCCCTAAGTGGAGAATTCTTGATATTCTCACAAGCAGTGGGGACAACCAAAGCAATAGGCTGATCCCCCAATCTTGGGGGTTGTTCGTATGAAACTTAACCCCACAAAGGATAGGCTAAACCTACTTAAAGTTAGACCTAAGAGTCACCCCGAGAGAACCTCTTTTGTTGCTCAGATGTGGCCTCTCTCTCTCAGCCAACATGACAAGCAAACTCACTGCCCTCCCCCTCTCTACATGGGACATGACTCCCAGGGGTGTGGACCTACCTGGCAACATGGGACAGAAATCATAGAATGAGCTGGGACTCAGCACCAAGGGATTGAGAAAACCTTCTTGACCAAAAGGTTAAGGTATAACAGAGAGCCTGGACGGAACTGCCTGAAAATGTAGAGCTGTATTCCAGTAGCCATGTTTCTTGAAGATGATTGTATAATGACATAGCTTTCGCAATGTGACTGTGTGATTGTGAAAACCTTGCGTCTCATGCTTCTTTTATCTACCTTATGAACAGATGAGTAAAACATATGGATTAAAAATAAATAAATAATAGGAGGAACAAATGTTAAAATAATTTTAGTAGATTGAAATGTTAGTGATCAATGAAAGGGAGGAGTAAGGGGTATGGTATGTATGAAATTTTTCTGTTTTCTTTTTATTTCCTTTTATGAATTGATGCAAATGTTCTAAGAAATGATCATGATGATGAATATACAACCATGTGATAAAAAAGAATGTTCATATTGTATGTTGATTGGTTTTATTAATAAAAATTTTAAAAATAAAAAATAAATAAAACAATTTTTAAAAGTTTTTTGATTCATAAGATGACTCGACCATTATGAAATGCCAGTGAAGCATCAATAGACAGTGCAATGTGCTTTCTCCCCCTTACACATTTTTCTGCCTTTTTTTTTTTTACTTCTTGAAATTTAAAACAAAAGAGAGTGAACTTGACCTTCTTGTTAGAGTTTTTTGGAATAATGTCCATTTTGCTTTTCTAAAGATTAATTTCCTACATCCATTTTCACTGTAATGCTTTCTCCTTATGCCCCAAAGGATGAGGTAGAAATGGGATTGATGTTCTATGCTGTTTTTCTTTATTTTAATATAGAATTACTTAAATTTCAAATTCATATGCTTTATCTTAGTAAATTGAAACATGTGCTGTCTTTTCATTGATAAATTCTCAAGACTGAGATGGCTGTTCTCATATCTTCTCTCTTAACAAAAATAACAGTTAGAAAGAAAACAGGGGGTAATTTGACTGCTTGGGAATAAAATCCACCTTCTTTAAGTCTAGAAATTAGAAGTCTGAACAAAGGACCTCAAACAAATGGAGACCATTTGAATTCCAATAACCATAGTCCGAGTACAATACTGAAATCGCGGTTCAATACAATTAGCTCTAAAAAGTCCAGTTTTAAATGACTATTACCAATCCCAGACCTTAACAAAAGATCTTACATGTTGTGCCATACAAATAGCAGCTATCTTAACTCCTCCATGAAATCTTTTCTATTTCAGCAAAATATTCTTTTCTCCTTCTTCAAACCCGTATAATGTTATATACACAATTTCATAAGTATTTAATAACATATCATTTTAAAAATTGGCTATCATCAATATTCAAATTTGGGTTCCTAATATTACTATTGTGATCATTAATTTCTAGACAGGTTTAAAGAGAAATATCTTGACTTTATTTCCACATGAAAATAATGGCTATGTTTTATTTGCTTTATATACAGTATCTGCTGTCCTCCCAGTAACATATGTCAATAATTCACCCCCCTTTTTTTGTCTGAGCAGCTTTGAGCTGGGTTTCTCTTCCTTGAAAAAGCAAGAGTCCCACAGTACTAAGTTCCCTCTTCCCTTTACTGCTGAGCCAAAAGTACATGCAACCACACCCCTCTCCTCTGAGCCATTCTCCTAACTCAAATTCTAATCAAATTACTCCCTCCCAGTTCTTCTAAGACTGGCCAATCCTCCTATAACTCACTGCAGTCTTTCCTTCTCATACTTACTCTGCCTTCAGGGTCTCAAGTTCTGCTTATCCAAGTGAAATGGCAAGAGACAGAAACCAACTCCAAGAAGCTTAAGGGAAAAGACCTTATTAACAGGTGTAATGATCTCAGCTATTATGTACCCCAGAAAAGACCACATGCTTTTAATCCATTCCTGTAGATGCAGACCTATTGTGGGTACGAGCTTTTGATTAGGTTGTTTCAATTGAGATGTGACCCACTTCATTCAAGTGGCTCTTAATCCTCCTACTAGACTCCTTTTAAAGAGGATAAAAGAAAAATCCCAGAGAAGTAAGAGAGACAGAAGCTAAGAAAGAGAAACACAAAGAAAAGCTGAGAAGCTGAAGCCAACAAAATTGGAAAGAGAAGGCCCAGCAGACACTGCCATGTGTATTCCCATGTGACAGAGGAGCCCAGATCACCAGAAGCCTTTCTTGAGAAGATGGTATCATGCTATTGCTACCTTGATCTGGACATTTTCACAGCCTAGGAGCTATAAAGTATATGTTAATAAGTCCCCATTGTAAAAGCCAACCCATCTCTGGTATATTGCATTTCATCAGTTTTAGCAAACCGAAACACAAGGATATTGGGTTGTCTCATGAAACTCCAGGACAGGACCAAATGCAGCCAGGTCCCTGAACACTGCCAGGCCTCTTTCTTTGCTTCTAGGTTCTATTTCCCTTTGCACATCTGTTTTCTTCTCCCATCTTTCACCCCAGGCTTTCAGAAAATGCAAGACCACTCTGTCAACAAGGCCACACTTTGTCTCTTGCAATTTCAGCCACTAAGGAGAAACTCTCTCAACTCTCTATGCCTTAAATCAAATATTCTATGGAAGGGCCCAGTTTGGATTAAGGGCAGCCTGTGCCAATCAATCATTTGTGGCCACGGGACACATACACATACACATGTGCACACATATGTCCAACACACCTTCCTAAGGTTCTCTGCTTTTTGAAGTATTATTAGAGAAAACTAACATCCAACCATATAATGTACAACAATGCATTAAAATGTATAGTATGTTTTAAGCAAGTTTCTAGTTCCACATTATGACAATATACAAGACTACATTCTTGGAGTTTTTGAATGGGTTATTGGAATTGAATGGGATAAATCTTGTAAATTTCATTATTCAAAAAAAGCATTCAGCCTTTTTTGTCACCTGTGACTTGCCCATCCCTGCTCCTGATTTGTGATTCGTAGTTTTGTACTGAACATGAGCTGAAGATTCACTGAATGACTCTGCCTTCTTGTGATCTGTTCATGCCTATTTATTGTAGCAGAAAGTGATCGGAACTGACATTGTGAGTTTGAGTCCCAGGCTTGGTTCTGATCAATAGCTACACATGACCCTTGTCCTACTAACAGCAGCCAAGTGGAGAAGTGTGAATGGTTTTGAAAGAATCCATCACCACCACTGACAAATCAACTTCAAGCATGTTCTTCTTACACTCCCTTGAATATAAAGAACAGTTCAGTGATGGATGGCATCTACTTATGTCAGCTCTACTTCTTTACCTCATAAAGACAGGTTCTAATATATTGTTAATTGATCATATTGCAAAATTCTTTGAGAGTCTTGGAAATTTTCCCTACCCTTAAGATTGATTAGGTCAGTCAAGATATACTAAACTATACCACAGAATAATCAGTCTCCAAAATCTCAATGGCTTGAAACATTATTTCTCACCCATGCTTATGAGTGTTGGAGGCTGGCTGGGACTCTGTTCTGTGTCATCTGCACTCAGGGACACAAGCTGACACTCTACATCTGGGCTATCACAGATTGCTGTAGTGAGGAAAAAGACTATAGATGATAGTGCATTAACTCTTACAGGATTCTGGCCTAGAATTAACACCTATCACTTCTCACATTTCATTGGCCAAATCAGTTATACGACTCTGCCTCTCTCAAGGGGGTGGGGAAGTACAATCCAACCATGCTAGAATATTGTCAAATAGCTAGATAGACCTAATGACAACAAATATTAGCTGTTTTAATCATGAAATAATCCATTTTCTTCACCTAAACAAAATCCATTTATTACATCCCTGTGTCAGTTTGAATTTGTAGACCCCAGAAAAGTTATGTTTTAATCCTGATCCATCTTGCAGAGGCAACCATTTCTTATAATCCCTATTCAGTACTATAGGTTGGGGACATGATTAGATTATTTCCACAAAGATGTGACGCACCCAATTGTGGGTATTAACCTTTGATTAGAGGGAGATGTGACTCCACCCATTCCAGGTAGTTCTTGATTACTTTACTGGAGTCCTTTTAAAAAGGAAACATTTTGGAGAAAGTGAGAGAGCCACAAAAACCACCAGAGTCAGCACAGCCAGAGACCTTTGGTGATGAAGAAGGAAAACACCCCAGGGAAGCATCATGAAACAAGAAGCCTGGAGAGAAAGCTAGCAGATCTCACCATGTTCAACATGTTCCTTTCCAGTTGAGAGAGTAACCTTGAACTTCATCAGCCTTTCTTGAGTGAAAGTAACCTCTTGTTGGCCCCTTAATTTGGACATTTTTATAGACTTGCTTTAAGTAGGATATTTTCATGGCCTTAGGACTGTAAATTTGCAACTTAATAAATTCCCCCTTTTAAAAGCTGTTCTGTTTCTGGTATATTGCATTCTGGCAGCCAGCAAAGTAAAACATTCCCCAAGAGAGAAAACTCAAAAGTCCTATCCAGTCATGGTATCTAGTACCTCTGAGTGATGCACAAAAGTTACTTAACCAGAGGTGACTCACAGGGACTAAATGGAGCTAGATGGGCTCCTCTTGATCTGAAGGCCTGAAGACAGGTCACCCACCCCAATTTCCAAAGGTGAAACAGGGGACAGTCAACTACAACAAACAGTCCTGTTTGGAAAGAAGGAAAATAAGAGATAAACAGCATCTGTAGAAATTATGGAATCCACTGAACAAATACTGTAAAGTCTAACTTGGATGTGGGAGGTTACTAACCCTTAATTGTGCTCTCTAGAAAGACCTACATTACCCATAGTCTTCCATGGCCTCCTGGCTTTCTTTTCCAATAGGCTCTTTGACACATCTGCATATGCTTTGCTTGAGGACATCACACTTTCTTAGTCCACTTCCTGCACTAATTGTTTGGTGGCCCAAGGGTCATTTTGAATCTTTAATAACTACAGTCTCTTTTTAACTCAACCAGATGTTTCTTTCAGAAGTATACATCTCAGAACAACTTCATCAGCTTCTTTTCTATTTTATTCCAGACAACACCAAGGGCAACAACCAGGCCTACAGTTCCCTTTAAGACATACCTTATTTGGATCTTGGCTCTAGTACACCTTAATCCTCGTAGAGATTTTAATAATAGTGTAGTGTCCACGGCAATGTAATAAACTGAATGATTTTTTTAACAGTAGGTATAGAGTCCTTGATTGTTTTCTTTGCTGCAAGGCTCAGTTTTAGTAATTTTTATTGCTCAAAGTCTCTCTTAATTTTATCTTCCATTGTTTGGAGTCTAAAATCAGTTAGCCTTTGCAATATTGCAAAGCCTCAGATTTCCCATTAATTCCTGCTTGCAACTCAGCTAATTCTTTTCTGAACTTGTCTCTTATAATACCTTGTTCAAATGCAGCCAACAGAAGCTAACAGACATTACTAATATTCTGTCTTCCTAAATTTTTCCTTGGGGCTACAAATTCATCAAGCATTTATTCTGCCTTCCAAGTTACCATGGATAACAGTTTAAACCAATTTGTTTGCCACTTAATAGTATGGATTGTCATTTTTCCAGACTTGAGAACAGTTTCTTCATTGCCCACAACTTGTGATTCAGATTAAAGACAGATGATATTTTTCTTGATAGTTAGCACCCCACTCCTGGTATCAATTTTTATATCAGTCAAAATAAGCTACACAGTAAGAAACATCCCAAAATTTCCAAGATGTCACCATGTTCACCATGTGCCTTTACATTTATATATATAATAATAATAATTTCTCTCTCATGTTGCATGTTCATTATACATCAGCTGAGATGGTGGGAAACAGTCTCTGTCCTGTGTCATCATCACTAAGGGATGCAGTCTGACAATGCCTCCACTATCTGAATCTGTTGAGACAGGAAGAAATGAGTGTTGTGATTTGTGCCCTACGTCTTAAAGTCTTTCACCCACATCTTATTGACCAAAGAAATTCACATGTCTAACTTCAAGGAGATGGGAAATATATTCCTACCATGTACCTGGGAAGCAGAGTACCAGAACAATGGTAAGAGGCCCATATGGTTATCATGCTCACATTTTTTTAGATACAGATACCTAAGAACAAGCTAAAATAAATTTTCCACAAGTTACCCAAAAAGGAGACACCAATCTTCATCTGTGTTTCTGTATGCATGACAATACCTCGGGCCATTTCTCAGCCTTCAAAGTGCACGTGCTACTGTATTTTCTAAAAGATCCTATGTGGAAAAAGAATTGTGTGTTCTTATAGAATTGAAAAAAGATGAGTTAAAAAATTAAACAAGTTTATTCACTGCAAAATTTCTCAGGAGCATATCATGGAACTAGTGTGACTTGAACTATACTTTGGGGAAATGGCTTTAATTTCTAAAAATAGAATGCAGTAAGTGAATTTATTCTAGGTAATGTATAAGTCTTTCTTTTGCCTGTAACTGAAAAAGAATGTTTTGGATGTGGAACCAGCTCTAGCATGCCTGAGTTTCATCATTTAACACTTCCTTTTCTTAGGAAGGTATTTCCCAGCTAGTATGAAAAGACCCTATGTTTTTGTATAAGTCATTATCACATCCCAGGGTCTCTCTGCTCTCTATTTCTGACCACTAATGCAACAAAAGTGTAGGACTGGTCCTTTTCCTTTCTATAAAATGCCCAGGTTTCTGTTTTAGGAATTTCTTTCCCACAAAATCTGTCTTCTCATTCATATTAATGTGATTTTATTCAGTTGACAATAGAAGAAAACTACACCTACATTCTATAACGTTCATGGGTGTGACTCTAACTCCCTTGGGCAGCCTCACTGATTCCAACCAGTTCTGTACATCTTGCCCAACAAGTACTGGGGAGCTTTTTTGCTTCTGGCCACAGTGTCACTTCTGGTCCTGCCTGGATTTCTCCATGAAACTCAAAGAAGCTGTATATTCATTTATACCCAGTCACAATTGCATTTATAACTTTAGAAATATGGGATTAATTTGTCCCCTGATACTAAACTACATTATGAACAATTTAATGTTTGATACA
Organism: Myrmecophaga tridactyla; assembly: GCA_004026745.1. Classification (NCBI taxonomy): domain Eukaryota; kingdom Metazoa; phylum Chordata; class Mammalia; order Pilosa; family Myrmecophagidae; genus Myrmecophaga; species Myrmecophaga tridactyla. The sequence goes on from PVIY010001179.1 coordinate 114,072, forward strand.
CTCTCAAGAATGAGTTTCCTCTCTTCTTGTTTCCTTGTCTCATTTACCTCAGGAAGAATATTGGGAGCTTACTCAAGAAGGATAATGCTCTGTAGTTATGTCTTCTTTGGGAGTTGCAAACAACACTCAGTCAGCCTGGCAAGCATATGCACGGTTATTCCAATGTGAAACAGAAGCTTCACTGATCAGTGGACAGGAAAAACCACAGCTGCTCATTTAGTTCTGGCTTGAATCAGAAGTTGTGACTTATGCCATATCCAAGCACTAGTTAAAACTCTGATTCATGCACAAACCACCCAGTTCATATGAGATAGGCAACTCAGCTTGTGCTGGAAATTTCTATCAGGATTTATGTGAGAGTCCAGGAAAACAGCACTTCCATCCCCAATCCAGTGCCATGAGAAAGTGATGATTACTTAAATAGCATCATTTAAAGCCACCCACTTCTAATATAGGAAGGCATAATCTGACTTGCTCATAGATAAAATTTGTGGAAAACTGCCAGAAAGCCATCCTCCCCACCAAACTACCATTTTCACCTCTTTACATGAAGTTATTAGTCTCTGGAAGTTCCTCTCCTTGCATTAATATGCTGTTAGGAATAATTCAGGAAGTCTGTGCTTCTCAAACATCCCCACTAAAGTGGATTTACAGAAGAGAGTGAAGGAATTCATAAAGGATCCAGGAGGCATTTCTGAAGGGGTGTAAAAAATTTTTGAAAATACCATAATATGGAAACAACCCACATGTCCATCAATAGATGAATGGATTTTAAAATGTGGTCTATCCATACGATGGAATACTATACGGCCATAAAAAAGGAATGAAAATTTTGATGTATGCAACAACATGAATGAACCTTGAAAACATCGTGCTGAATGAAATACGACAGATAAGATACAAAAGGACAGATACTGTATTATTCCACTTAAATGACTATCTGGAGTAAGTAAATTCATAAGACAGAAATTAGATCAGAGATTGCCAGGGGCTGAGGAGGAGGAAGGAGGAGTTACTGTTTAATGGGTACAGAGTTTCAGCTTTGGGTGGTGAAAAAGTTTTGGTAGTAGATGGTGATACAATTGGTGCTGGTAGTAGTACAACATTGTAACTGTAATTAACGCCACTGAATTGTACATTTTAAAATGGTTGAAATGACAACTTTTGTGTTATATACATGTCACCACAATAAAAAATTTCTTTGAAGATGTTCCTATTCAATCTTTTGAAAGTAAGTAAATGTTTTGTGCCCTGTGAGATATTGATGCTATTTAAACATACTAGCATATACTGACCGAGGTACTTTCATCAGTCAGAATCTGGTCAGGAAATAGAAACTAGGTAGACCCACTATTTTAGCAGAGAGAATTTACTGTGAAAAGCTGGTAATCGAGCATTGGTGACCTAAAATAAAGCAAAGAGAAGGCATGAAGATTTCACAGAAAGCAGTTAACACTCTAGACTGGGAACAAAGGCAAAAATGTGATTATCAAACCCTAGAAGCAGGACAGAGGGGTTGGTGGGGCTGGGACCCAGGCCTCTGAGGGGATCATGGATGGCTAGTGCAGACATCTCTGATGGGAGCAGTAATATTGGTTCTAGACATGTGGAAAAACTGTAAACTGGAAGCAAGTGCTGCTTCTGGAGCATCTGATGCTGTAAGGTAAAGGACTGCCTCTGGGCTTCCAGATCAAGAACAGAAAACAGGCAGGAAGAAGTAGGGCCCGTCTTCCCCTCCAGGCTCCTGTCAGTTTCTAGTGGCCTCTCTGGGCGAGCCTAGGAGGTAACAGCTGACAAAGCACAAATGTGTTTGCAGTCTTCACTCCGGCAACACAAAGCAGAACACAGAAGGGTGGGTTTGAAACTGAGATATAATAACTTAATAGCCAGGGCATTACTAAATATTTTTCCATAAACAGTTCTGGTTGAGTTGATTTTCAATATCAGTCAGGGTTCTCCAAAGAAAGAGGACCAAAAAGATACATTTTAGAAGGAATTGGCTCACACAACCATGGGGGCAGGCAAGTACAAATGCCATAGGGCAGGTTGCGGGCTGGAAACACCAGTAAAGGTAATGTGGAAGTCCTGAGTCCAAATTCCCCAGGGGAAAATGGCAGCATGGAAATTGCAGCAAATAAAGCCAACACTGAAGTCTTGAGATGGAAATTCTTCTGGCCTCTAGAACCCTCAGTTACTGCTATGAAACCTCCAACTGATTGGATGAGGTCCATCCCCATGACGGTGGGTAATCTTTCCTCAAGGTCCACTGATTGAAGATCCTAATCCCATCTACAAAATACCTCTAGTAACAACTAGGCCAGTGTTTGATGAAACAACTGGGCACCATAACCAAACCAAATTGAAACACAAAATTAACCATAACATGCCCCAAGAAGATGGACCCTATTTATTCATTCTAAAGCTTTATATAACATTTTAGAGTTTTGACAGTGTGCCAACATTAGCTATTAATACCCTAGCAGTAATTAATTTCTCAGGCATTTACCAGATCCAAGAACAGCAGCATTCCCACTCCAGTTCAGCCACTACTTACTTGCACGACCTGAAGCATATCACTTCACCTCCAAGTTACCTCTTGTCTAAGGTCAGAGAGTAGACCAAATTCTCTTAAGGTCCATTCCAAATTTATAATTGCTAAGGGTTAATTTGGGAACTCTTACTTTTAGAAGCATTGTTTTTGTGGATGGGGGAGCCCAAACCAGTAAGATTTCTAAGGCTCCAGATTTCTAACGGTACTGGAAGGAGAGGGTTGAAGAAAGGTGAGGTGGGAGAAGGATACAGACACGGGAATGGAACGGGGCTGCAAGTGTTGGGGAGTAGAAGCGAGCACCAGGTATCTCTGTGGTTCTGCTTACTTGAAGTTTGTTCGATGGCTCATCTTATGATTTCTGGTGGTTGTGAAATGTAAGCTGGTGTGCCTTGCAATCCTGTGTGGAAGCAATATAGATGGGACACAAGACCACCCAGGCAAAAGCCAGCCTTTCCTCTGTAGTTAGGAATTTGAGTCCCAGTTTTGAACACCTAATCCTCTTTCCCCTTCAAGACCATGCAAATGGGAGATAGGAGACTGGTACATATTGCCATCTGCCACAAAGCATTTCTTTACATCAAACTCTGTTTATTTAGATGAAATACTTTGTGCTTCTTGGCAGAATGCTGTTATTTCAATGCAACATACATGTAACTCCCTCACCTGCCAGGGAAAGAACTGCTTCTAACTGGATCTCAGAGAAGACAGGTGAGCCCCAAAGGAGGGACAGTATTTGTAGTTTGACTTTTGTGTGTGTAGCATTAATGTCAAAATACTTACATTTCCCTATATAGCTCTCCCTTGAATTGCTATAAATCACTCTGCAATTAATTATCCTCTTCATGTTATCATGGCCAATTTAATGATGGTCAAACTCGTCATAACATATTGTCAATCTGAACTGGTGGGTTCCTTTTTCTTTGTTTCATTTTCAAATGTTTTTATTGCTGCACAATATTTGGTAATATTCTTTATTAGGCTGATAAGTTTTGAATTGCTTTTCATTTTATTATCACATTAGTTCCTTCTTAATGGTTTTACTAGAACTCAAGAAGTCTCCTGGGTTTTAATAACATCTCTACTTTCAGTGCTTATAATCATAGAATTAATTGTATAAAATCATGATCCTTCACAGACTCTGTCACCAGGCCAAAGAAAAAAAATTTAATAATATGAATTAGACCTTGAAGAGTGATTGGCAATTCATCTTGCCTCAGATTTTTCACTTGAGACTTTCATTTGCTTTATAGTAGCACAATTTCCTTTCTTTCTACCTCAAAAGAATACCCTTCAGACAGAGGAATACTTTGGAATTATCTCAACTAGGGTTATTAAAAGTAAACTTTGTAGAAATCAGATGGGTTTTTAAGAATATGAAAATGCTTTTATTCACCCAAGAATATCCTTTGCAGATGGCTTTATTTAAAGGAGGGGCAACAATGAACTGAACTATAAGAACTGATCAAATTATCAACTAGTCTAATTTTCTTAGAATCTTATTTTCACATTTATCTTCCTTGGCTCACAGTCGTACCAATTCTCTCGTTAATTCTCTAATGAAAATCCTGAAGTCAAATTACCATTATTAAACAATAATAATTATTATTAAAAATGACCACTAATGAAAGACAAAATGTCAGATATAATAGTCACTGAAGAACAAAATTTTAAATACTCGTTTATCTTAGATATTGCCACACAATGAGGCCATTAAGAAATCAGTGGTCAAGTTTTCAGAAAAGTATAAATAATCAAATGTCCAATAAGAAGATTAAGACTTGGGCAAATTAAAATCATGGTTACAAAAAAAAGGAAGTTTATTATCAAATAAGTGATTATTTGAGGTGATCAAAACTTCCACTTTACCAGTGTATAATTAAATATGAACAGTGCAACTAAAATCTCCAGAAGCAGCAAATTAGAACAGTATCCTCATGTCAAAAGTTCTGTTCTAATTCTAACACATAATAAATGTGCAATAAATGTCTACTGGAAGGATTGGTTTGTTCAGTTAATGATTATAATCAGAAGAAAATGGGGCACATAAAACATAACTGCTTGTTATGACAAAACTATAAATCTTGCAACCGGTCAATTATTGATGCATCTGATTTTTTTACAATTCATTTGTGGACCTGGGGCTGAGTTATTTCTAAAAATATTTGAATAAGCAAACTGTTAAGGTGATAACTAAACTATGATGCAAAGTATTGATTAGTTGGCCTTTAGTGGATACAAAACTTAAAATAGATTTTATTTTCTTCAAAAGCATTAGATTAAAAAAAAAGCATTATGTAAACAGATAGCTTCACTGGTAAATTCTACCAGATGTTTAAAGAAAAAATAACACCAATCCTTCATAAACACTGCCAAAACGTAGAAGAGGAAAAAACACTTTCCAACTCATTATCAGAACCAGATAAAGGTATCACCAGAAAAAACACAGACAAATATCCCCTGTGAGCATAGACACGAAGTTCTTCAACAAGACAGTAGCAAACCAAATCCAGCAACATGTAAGAAGAATTATATATGTTCTTATATCTAATTATGTATGTTCAACCATGACCAAGTAGGATTTGTCCCAGGAATGCTAGAGTGGTTCAACATAAGAAAATCAATGTAATAAACCAAATTATTAATGGACAAAACACCTCATCGATTCCAACAGGTACAGAAAAAGCATTTGACAAAATGCAACATCTTTTCATGATAACAATGGTCAACAAACTAGGAATAGAAGAGAACATCCATACAATGGAATATTATTCAGCCATAAAAAGGAATGAAAACAATTTTCAAACCATAGCACTTTATAATACAAATAGTGAACCTTAATGCAAATGATGGACTATAATTTGTATAATTATAGATACATTCTTTCATAAATTGTAACAAATGTACCACACTAATGCAAAATGCTGATAGTAGGATGGTATATGAAACTCAATATTTTATGCACAATTTTTCTGTTCATTTATAACTTCTCATATTAAAAAATGGAATGAAGAACTGTTACAGTTACCACAGTGAAGAACCCTGAAAACATTGTGCTAAGTGGAAGAAGCCAGACACAAAAGGACACATATTGTATGATTCCATTTATATGAAGTATCTAGAATAGGCAAATCCATGAGATAGAAAACAGATCAGTGACTGCCAAGGGATGGGGAGAGAAGAGAATGTTAAGTGACTGCTAATGCGATTGGGCTTTATTTCAGGAGAATAGAGAAATGTTCAGAAATTAGGTATGATGATAATTGCACAATTTTGTGACTATACTAAAAGTCACTGATCTGTACACTTAAAAATAACCAATGTCCTACCAATAAAGTACAGATTCCTTTTAAAAGTCAGGTGAAATATTAAGATATGTGAGCCATATGCTTATGTCTGAAAAATTACAGAGAAGGTCGTACCAATTAAGGAAAGATGGTGGTGTTGAAAAATGCAAAATTTTGCTTTATTCTATTTTCCCTAAACAGAGGAATAATTTTCATCTTTTTTTCTATAGCATACAGTATTAATATAAAAATATGTCACATCAAAACTACTTTGACTTTTTTGAAGAGTGCTTTGAAAACTATTACTTTTTTATTTCTTTTCTTTGTATATATGTTATATTATATAATAAAAAAAAGTTTAATAAAAGAAAAAATGTATAAGACATAAAAAGGCTAAATAGCAAAAATAAAATAAACTCCTTGAAAGTGTAATGGCTAATAAAATTACCAAATATCACTCTGTCTTCCTTTTCATTGGGATAATTATCATAAAATATTCCACAATGGCTGTTTTTCAGTAGGAGTCAAGTCACATCTATTCATCAGTCATGCTCCACTTTCTCCCTCTCTTGAACATATTTTAGCATCTTACAAAATATGTTGAGCAATGAAGTTTAAATAAAGCATCAGTCATAGTTACAAACACTAATTCTGGCCCTTAAGATCTATTCCTTGGTATCTGCACCTTGCACTTGCCATTCATTGATTCTTCAAAAATCACCTTTGACCCTTTCAAAATACTGTATTCTGTATACATATTTGTGTCGTTAACTGGGGGGTGGGAATGATGGCAAAGAGCCATAAGTATAACCTAATGTCATTAAAGCAGGGGTTAATCTTAAAAGATAATTATAGAAAGATGGTTGAATTATCTCACAAACTCAAGGTGATACCTTTATACAATGATATAAATTGACCTATAAATCTAAAGGTCAATTTACTATTCCTTACAAAATGTCAATGAAAAAGACTAGCAAGGGTCCTTAAGCTTTATAACACTGAAGGATAAAGTTTCCATCATTAGATGGATAAAGTTTAACATCATTCTAGCCCTGATACTGTGGGTCTGTAATAGATATTAGAGGGCACTGATCTTATTGGATTTGAATTATAATCCTCAAACATGGCAATTACTAGCTTATAGATTTACTGATTAAAAACCATTATAATTATAATAGTTATAGTAACTTTCTTATGAGAAGCCTGCTTTTCAAAATGCTTTCACTAATCCAAGGAAAAGGAAAAAGAATGAAGATAGTTGCATCTTCATTTCACATATTAAGTAAGAGCAATGTCATGCCTTTCACAATGTCAATGTCAGAAATGAAATGCTTTGCAAAATGTCACCTGACATTAAAAACATTTTTAAGAGAAGATCAAATTAGAGAGAGAATAAACAAAACAAGCAAATTAAACCATTTGACCACTATCATTTAGGGACACAAATTCCTACTCTAGGTCAAAGGTTTTCCAAACAGATTGAATGTGAACATAAGAGTAATGAAAATTACATAATCAACTCTATATCGGGACCTCATTTATACATGATTGATTCAAAGAGGATTTTAAAACCAGAAATATTGTCTTTGAAACTATAGAAGTATAAATATAGCATTTCTGGGAAAAAAATTTAAGAAAATGTTGTTCAGAAAGATCTCACATTGTCTACAAGAGATAAGATAATTTGAAGACAAAGGAAATAGAGTAGAAATAACTAGAGGTAGCTCATTCTAGCTTCTCACAATTCCACCAAGTGTAGAGTCAAAAAGAGGTTTTTTTCTGCAACTGGAAAATTTTGCATAAATATAAGCCTGTGATGCAAGGATGACACCATTTTTTCACTTTTTTAATTTATTTTGTTAATTAAAAAAAAAAGATGACGTAGTAGTTAGATTGTGTCAGTTTGGCCAGGTGATAGTGCCCAGTTGCTCTGTTGCTGTGGACTTAAATCATCAGCATGTGAAGTTCATCTATGGCCGACTACATCTGTGAATGGCTAAGGGGAGTGCCTTCTGCAATGAGTGACATTTAATATAATTAGCTGGAGGTTTAAAAAAGAGAAGTCAGAAGAGAGACCCAGATGTTTGGAGATGCAAAAAGGAGTCACCCCAGGGGAAGCCGTTTGAACCAAGAAGTTGGGAAGGAAGCCCAGCAGACATCGCCCTATGACTTCTCTTGTGACAGAGGGAGACCGAGGAAAGCCAGTTGCCTTTCTTCCAAAGAACTGTACATTTTTAACCAAATAAATTCCCTTTATAAAAGCCAGTCCATTTCTGTTGTATTGCATTCCAGCATCATTAGCGAACTAAAACAGATTTTGGTACTGGGAGTGGGGTACTACTGCATTTGCAAATATCAAACATGTTGGAACAGCTTTTTAAATGGATAAGAGGAGGATTTGGAAGAATTGTGAGGAACTAGATAGAGTAAGCCTAGATTGGTAGAAACATGGACTTTAAAGATACTTCTATGGCAGATTGAAAGGCAGGTGACCCTTGTTTGAAGGTGGCAGAGAATTTGCCAAAACTGAATCCTGGTGCTGAATGGAAGGGAGAATTTGAGTGTGATGATCTGGAATACTTGGATGAGGAAATTTCCAAGCTAAATGTGAAGCATGCAGCCTCATTTTTCTTTGCGCCTTACTGTAAAATGCAACAAGAAAGGGATAGGTTGAGAATTGAACTTTTGGGTACAAAGAAACCAGAAATTGATGGTCTAGAAAATTCTGGGCTTCCAGAAAGTGAGACCCCAGAGAATAGTGCCCCACATGAGAATTTAACCAAACATGGAACCAATCAGCCATTACAAGACAATACAGGATTGGAAATGGAGATATGTAGAAAGGAATTGTGGAACATCCTATTATTGTCTGATAGCTTTGATCCCTGCATGCTATATGCCAAGTCAACAAATTTTTTGGAGACCTGTATGAATGGAACCACTGCCAGTCTGAACTGGATGGGACAAAAAAAGAGAGACAGAAGGAAGAGTAACCTCAGAGACAGAACCATGGAACCTAAGGTCTGAAGCCAAGAAACTTTGGGCCATGAGAGCAGATCCACCTGTGCATTTGGAAGGGGTGAGTTTGTCCTAGAGGTAGAGGGCAGGCCTTCTGCCTTGATTTTCAGGAAAAGTTCTGGTGCACCATGCCTCAAAGAGGGTGGAGCACGTTCCACCAGGGTTGGGGGTAGCCTGGCTGCCACCCCATTTTTCTGAAGGGGTTGAGTGTGTGCTCAGAGATGGCAGAGAATCTGGGTGCCACTCAGATGCTTGAGAAGGGTGGGACTGAGAAAAAGGTGGTCTTCCCAATGTTTCCCATGTTGCAACCCTCATTCCAGTATTTGGAGAAAGCAGGTCCACTGCATAGGCCCTTGGAAAGGGTGGGAGTGCTGTTTTCTAGATCACCAATGATAAATGACTCTCAGACTTCAAAATCTAATGAGTTTACTTTGCAGGTTTTCAGAATTGTTTAGTTCTGCTGACCCCTGTTTTCCGTCCAATTTCTCACTGTGGCAATGGGATCATTTATCCTATGACTGATCCTTCTTTATATATTGGAAGTAGATAACTTGCCCTAAGTTCACAGGTCCACAGCCAGAGGGGAATTTTGCCTTAAGACAGACCATGCATCTAACTGACTTTGAGGAGAATGTATACCATTTTTTAATTGGTATTGAATTTCTATTGTAACTGAAATAATTCAAGGCTTTTGTGATATTGTGAGGAAATGAATGTATTCTATATATAGAAAGATGTAGTGTGTTGTATGCAGTACAATCAATCATTGTTAGGAAAAAATATGTCTGTTATTATTTTCTATTTAGAGATTAAGTATGGCTTAAGGTGATATATATAATTGACAAGTTGACAAGGGATGGACTCTGTAGTAGTTAGGCTCAGGTGTCAAGTTGGCCAGGTGATGGTGCCCAGTTCTGTTGCTGTGAATTTAAATCATCAGCATGTGGATTTCAACTATGGCTGATTACATCTACAGTCGGCTAAGGGAAGTGCCTTCTGCAATGAGCGACATTTAATTTAATTAGCTGGAGACTTATAAGAGAGAGATCAGAAGAAAGCATAGCAGCTCAGACCCAAATATTTGGAGATGAAGAAAGGAATCACCCCAGGGAAAGCTGTTTGAACCTAGAAGCTGGGAGGGAAGGCCAGCAGACATCACCATGTGACTTTCCATGTGGCAGAGGAAACCCAGCCGCCTTTCTGCCAAATAACTATAAATTTGTAACTGAATAAATTCCCTTTATAAAAGCCAGACCATTTCTGGTGAATTGCATTCCAGCAGGATTAGCAAACTAAAACAGACGATATGTTTATTTACTTCTCAGAGTCCTTAATCTCCTTTTTACTTAACATCTGATATTGTACCAGTTTTACATGGTGGGCTTTAAGTGCTACCTTATTAAATACACAACAGTCAATTATCTTATACCACTTTCCCCTCTCATCTTTCCTATTTTTTAGTAATGATTTTTCAACTTTCTCAGAACAAATGACTTTTACAAATGTTTCTTCTACCCAATTTCCACCCTTGTTTTAGTCATAGATATCCAATGAAATATATTAAATTGCCACCATCAGTTCTTTTGCTAAAATTTCCCAGGTTTTTATTGGGTTAATGGTGCTTACTCTCTAATAGACATTTTGGGGTGGACTCCTGAAGAGTATTTAAATTCTTGCATATTTAAAATTGCTTATATATAGCTTTGATTCTTAAGGAAGAGCTTGCCTCGATATAAAATTCTTGGCTTGCACTTTCTTTCCTTTAATTTCTTAAAAATGTTCCTATTCTTTTTATGGTAAAACATACATAACAAAAAGTCATTTAGCCCATTTTTCATTGGACAATTCATTGACATGAAGTGCATTGACAATATTGTGTAATCTTCACCACTCTTTCCAGACTGTTTTCATCATCTCAAACCAAAATTCATAAACATTAAGCAATTACTCCCTATTCCCACCTCATACGACCCCTGGGAACCACTATTCTATTTTCTGTCTCTATGAATTTGTTTATTCCAAGTATTTCATGTAAAAGAAATCATGCAATATTTGCCCTTTTGTGTCTGGCTGATTTCACTGAACATGTTTGCAAGGTTCATCCATGTTATAGAATATACTAACACTTCACTTCTCTTTACAGCTGAATAATTATTTGTGTGTGATAGACCACATTTAGTTTATCCATTCACCTGCTGATGGACATTTGGGTTGCTTCCACCTTTTAGCTATTGTGAACAATGCTAATATGAACATTAGTGTACAAATATCTGTCCCAATTCCTGCTTTAATTTCTTTGTGGTATATACTTAGGAATGGAACTTTGCTTTGTATGTTGCTCTTGAGAAGTCTAATATCAGTGAAATTTTTTTATACTTGTAAGTGAGATAATCTACTTGGCAGAATGCCCTGGGGAATTTTTCCTTTGTCCTTAAAATCTAATTGTTTTACTAGAAAATTATAGCCCCAAATAATTTCAATCTATCCTAGACATGCTGTGGACCGTTTCAAGGTTTAAGTTTAGGTTTTCTCTTATTTCCAGAAAGGCTTCTTAGAATATAGTTGTAAGTACTAGTTACATTCCAGTGTGTTGTTTTTCTTCTTTTTGTTATGCAGTTTTGTTTCTTCTTCTTTCTTGAAATAGAGTTTTAATATTAGTTCTGTTTAAACTGTGCTAGTGGTCTTCTAATCTATGTCCTCGTCATTTCCTCTCCCTCCTCCTACTTCTACTTTTCCTCTTCTTTTTCTTTTCTTCTGCTTCTGCTTTTCTGTTTCTGCTGCTTTTGCTTCTGCTACATCTGCTTCCATTTCTGCTTCCAATTCCTATTCTTCGATTATACATATGTTCATCATCTTTGCCTCTTTCCAATTCACGCATTTCTATCTGACTTTTTTTTATGACTGTATTTATCTCATTACCATGTTTTTGGTGGATTTCTTACCTTCCTCCCATGCCTTTATGAACTTTTAAATATATTCTCTCTTGGGCTTCTTGTAATTTATTTTTCATTTCTGAAGTGTTTCTATCTTCTCTTAAGTTTCTTCCCTGGGTGAGATCAATTCTCATTGCATTTCTCATTGCATTCTTCTGTCTAGCTAGGTGGTTTTCATTTTTTATCTCCAAAGGATTGTGTGAGAATATTTAATTCAGTTTGGAATATTGTGCTTCAATTTTCTTTGGTTTCATGCTTGGGTGTCTTGAGGGGAGAGAATTTTCATCAGCTGAACTATTTTTATTTTCACTTACTGGGTTTTTTTTTTTAATAATAGCTTTATGTGGACTTGATTTGATTCTTCCTGGTCCTGGACAAATCATGGATATTCTTCTCGTTCACAAACAGTCTCCTTTGCCACAACAGTAGAATACAATTTCTTTAATGAGTGAAATTGGTGAAGAGGAAGTGAAGGAGAGGTTGGAAAAAAACATTTCTATCCCTGCTCATTTTCAAGCCTCTCCTTCTAGTCAGTCCTGAGAATTACCAACTCCCATACCTGTGTTCAGTAGTTTCTCACTTAGTGTAAGAGTTTCTTATTTTCGTGGTATTTTTGTCTGTGCTTTAAATACAGCCTTCACTCTCTTTTCCTCTTTTCCATTAAGTCTGTTAAGACTCCCATGCCCCCTCTTTCCATGCCTATAAGCCTACAACAGTGGCTAAAATGCCAGTCTTAGTTCTGTTGGAATTTGGTGTTTATTTCTGTACTTACAGATAGTTTGAAATGGTAGTCTCTACCTCCTAGTAATGCTGAAGGTGTGGGGCGGACAGTAGTGATCTTAATATTTTTTAGAAGAAATAGTAATTGGAGAAATTCATATTCCCAATGTCCATGCACTGGTTTTTATCACTGGTTTTTATAAATATATAAAATATATATTTATATTTATCATAAGTAATCAAATTATGTTTATTTTATGTAGTATTTATTTTTCAGTATTTGGTTCTGTTAGTTATTAATTCATAACATAATGACTATGTATTTATAACATTCATATTTTATAAATCTATGGCATAACCCGATGTTTTATAATGTACATATATTTTGTATTTGAAGTGTATTTAAAATGTAGTTTCATTGCTTTTTAGTAAACTTTATTGAAGTATAGCATATGTATAAAGAAGCACAAAACTCATAATTATTCAGCTGAATAAATTTTCACCAAGAGAACATAACCAGCATCCACATCAACAAATAGAAACTTATCAGCAATCCCAGAAATCTTACTCACTTCCAGCCACTACCCTCCCAGGAAGAGACTATATGAGCTTGTATTATCATAGATTAGTTTTGCCTGGTTTTGACCATTATTAAGAAAATGGAATCATTTAGTGTGTATTATTTTGTATCTGCCTTTTTTCTTCCTAATATAGTATTTCTGGAACTCTCTTTTTCTTGTATTTGGGATTCATCTTCATTGCTTATAGCAATAATTAATTCATTACTATGGCATAAAGGAAGTAATCAATTACAAAAATACAAACATTCATTTATTTGGGTTGTTTCCAGTTTGGAGCTTTTAAAATAATGCAAAGAAATTACGAGACAAACAGCATACACCAATCTGGACCAGATGGACTGGCTGAGATCCCACACAGAACTGTAAGTCCTCCAAGCAGCAGAGGCTGATGCCACTCCCCCTTGGACATGGCAGGCTATTTCCCAGAGGGGAAAGGAAACAGACTTTATTAGCAGCAAGGGCTTAGCTCAACCAAGCTCCAATTGTGGAATTAATTAACAAATTCTGACTACTGAAAACAGGCGCCTAGCACAGATAAATCTGGAACAAGCACTAAAGGAACTAGGAGTTTTTGCCCTGGTAGAGAGGGGGCAGGGCTGATTAAAAAAAAAAAACAGGTTTTTTTGAGTTGGACAGCACAAGGTACAGGAAACAAGATGGACCCCAAGAAAAGGGAAAATATGGAGCTTGAAGATACATAGAGCCATGAACCAACTCAAGCTCTTGACTGACAAACAAGAGGAGAAGGGATCCTGCTCTGAAAAGGCTTTCTTTTTCTTACTCCTTAACAGCTTATTAAATAGAATTGGAAACATTCTCAAGCTCCAGCACTACCACAGGCAAGGGAGGAATTAACTTTGTCTAAGAAACAAAGTAACTACTCAGGTGAGAGGAGTTAATTCCCTAAAAGTTTTATCTTACTCAAGAGAAAGGTGGGGCCCACCTCAAGTGGAATCCCTCCTTCAAGGAATTCAGACCCCAGGGAATGGAAAACTGGAATAATTAAAGCCATCCTACAACCTCACCTCTGTCTCATGTACGCCCCTGGAAAGGAGAGTCTGCTGAAATTAAAGGCACCACATCCACTTATGCTGGTGAGAAGAAACAGACAGGCAAGCACCATATGCTGGGCAGGATAGAAAAAGCGCAGAGTCTAGAGGTTTCATAGGGAAGTCTGACAACCTGCTGGGTCTCAACTTCAGGGAAAACTGATGCTGGCTCCTCTTTCCTCCTGAGATGTGGGTCTGTCTGATCTGGGAAAATCTGACTGGGTCTATAATATTGGAGGAGACCCTCCTCAAAAAAGAAGGCATCATATAGGCAGGGTAAGAAACAGAAAAACAAGAGCTCAAAAATTCTGATCAGTTAAACAGAACCTATATTAGAGGTCTAGAATAAGTTGAACTGAATGTCAAAGAAGAAAGAAAAAAAAGCCATATGGTAAGAAAAACCTAGGTAAAAGAGTGAAAACAACCTCCAGAATAAACTAATTAAGGAACACAAATGCCTAGATACCAGCAAAAACACAGCAAGTTATACTAGGAAAATCAAAGATATGGTCCAAAGGAACAAACCAACACTTCAAATTAAATACAGGAATTGAAGCAATTAATTCAGGATGTTCAAACAAACATGGAAAATCTCATCAAAAATCAAATCAATGAGTTGAGGGAAAATAAAAAGAAGACATTGGGTGGGAAAAAAAAGAAGAACTCAAAACTTTGAAAAAAAAACAAATCTCAGAACTTGTGGTAATGAAAGACACAATAGAAGAGATGAAAAAAAAACAATGACAGCCTACAAAAATAGATTTGAAGAGGCAGAAAAAAGGATTAATGAACTAGGGATCTATGCATCTGAATCCAACACACAAAAGAAAATACAGGAAAAAGAATGGAAAAATATGAGCAGAGTCTCAGGGAATTGGATGACAACAGGAAGCACGTGAATATATATGTTGTGGGTGTACCAGAAGGAGAAGAATAGGGAAAAGGAGGAGAAAGATTAATGGAGAAAATAATCACTGAAAAATTCCCATCTCTTATGAAAAGACATAAAATTATAGATCCAAGAAACACAACATACCCCAAACAGAATAGATCCAAATAGACATACTCCAAGACACTTACTAATCAGATTGTCAAATGTCAAAGATAAAGAGAGAATTTTGAGAGCAGCAAGAGAAAAGCAACCCATCACATACTAGGGAAGCCCAACAAGACTATATGTTGATTTCTCAGGAGAAACTATGGAGGTAAGAAAGCAGAGGTATGATATATTTAAGATTCTAAAAAAAGAAAAACTTCCAACCAAGAATTTTATACCCAGAAAAACTGTCCTTCAAAAAATGAGGGGGAGATAAGAATATTTTCAGACAAACAATCACTGAGAGATTTTGTGACTAAGATGCTGGCTCTGCAAGAAATACTAAAGGGAGCACTACAGGTAGATAGGAAAAGCCAGGAGAGATATATCTGGAGAAGTGTGTAGAAATGAAGACTATAAGTAAATGTAAAAAGAGGGAAAAAAATAGATATGACATATAAAATCCCAAAGACAAAATGATAGAAGAAGGTATTGCCTTTATAGTAATAACGTTAAATGTTAATGGATTAAAACCCCCAATCAAAAGACCTAGACTGGCAGAATGGATTTAAAAACAGGACCCACTGACATGCTGTCTACAGGAGACTCATTTGAGACCCAAAGGCAAAAATAAGTTGAAGGTAAAAGATTAGGAAAAGATATTTCATGCAAACAACAAACAGAAAAGAGCAGGAGTAGCCATACTAATATCCAACAAATTAAACTATAAATATAAAACAAAAGAGACAGAAAAGGACAGTATATATTAATAAAATGAACAATTCAACAAGAAGACATAACAATTATAAATATTTAAGCACTGAGCCAAAATGCTCCAAAATACATGAGGCAAACACTGACAACACTGAAAAGAGAAATAGACTCCTCCACCATAATAGTTGCAACACTTCAATTCCCTGCTGTCATCAATGGATAGAACATCTAGACAGAGAATCAATAAAGAAACAGAATATTTGAATAATATGATAAATGAACTAGACTTAACAGATATTTACAGAACATTACACTCCACAACAGTAGGATACACATTTTTCTCAAGTGCTCATGGATCATTCTCAAAGATAGACCATATACTTGGTCACAAAGCAAGTCTCAATAAATTTTTAAAAATCATAATGGAATGAAGTTGGAAATCAATAACAGGCAGAAGGCCAGAAAATTCACAAATATATGAAGGCAAAACAACACACTCTTAAGCAACCAGTGTGTAGTGAAGAAATTAAAAGGGAAATCAATAAATATCTCAAGGAAAATGAAAATGGAAACACAACATATCAAAATTTATGGGATGCAGTAAAGACAGTACCAAAAGAGAAATTTATTGCCTTAAATGACTATATTTAAAAAGAAGAAAGGGCAAAATCACTTAAAAGAACTAGAGAAAGAACAACGAACCAAACAAAAGGAAAGAAATAACAAATATTAGAGCAGAAATAAATGAAATTGAGAACATGAAACAATCG
The DNA here is from genome assembly GCA_004026745.1 of Myrmecophaga tridactyla. Lineage (NCBI taxonomy): Eukaryota > Metazoa > Chordata > Mammalia > Pilosa > Myrmecophagidae > Myrmecophaga > Myrmecophaga tridactyla. Next base: position 130,728 of record PVIY010001179.1, read on the forward strand.
AGAAAATCAACAAAATGAGAAGTTGGTTTTTTTTTGAGAAAATCAACAGACCCTTAGTTAGCCTGACAAAAGAGAGAGAGAGAGAGAGAGAGACGATGCAAATAAATAAAATCAGAAATAGAAGAGAAGATATAATGACTGACCCCAAAGAAATAAAGGAGGTAATGAGAGGATACTGTAATCAACTATATGCTAATAAATCAGACAACATAGATGAAATGGACAACCTTCTAGAAAGGCATGAACAAACAACATTGACTCCAGAAGAAATAGATAACCTTCACAAACTAATCACTAGTAAATAGATTGAATCAGTCAGTAAGAAGCTCCCCCCCCAAAAAAAAGGCCCAGTATCAGATGGCTTCACTTGTTGAATTCTATCAAGCATTCAAGAAAGAATTAATACCAAACCTGCTCAAATTCTTCAAAAAAAAAATTAAAGAGGAGGAAAAAATTCCTAATTCATTCTATGAAGCCAACATCCCCTTAATAATAAAGCCAGACAAAGATACTACAAGTAAAGAAAATTATAGACCAGCCTCTTTAATGAATATGGATGAAAAAATCCTCAGCAAAATATGTACAAGTTGAATTCAGCAGCACAATAAACGAACTATACACCATGACCAAGTTGGATCTACTCCAAGTATGCAAGACTGGTTCAACATAAGAAAATCAATTAATGTAATACACCATATCAACAATTCAAAGCAGAAAAACCACATGATCATCTCAATTGATGCAGAAAAGCCACCTGACAAAATTCAACATCCTTTCTTGATGAAAACACTTCAAAGGGCAGGAATAGAAGGGAACTTCCTCAACATGATAAGGGGAATATATGAAAAAACATTTACAATAGCAACTAAAAGAATAAAATATTTAGGAATAAATTTAACTAAGGATACAAAAGACCTATACACAGGAAAACTACAAGAAATGGCAAAAAGAAATCATGGAATACCTAAATAAATGGAAGGACATACCGTGTTCATGGATTGGAAGACTAAATATAGTTAAGATGTCAATTCTACCCAAATTGATTTATAGATTCAATGCAATACCAAATGAAGTCCCAACGACTTACTTTGAAGAAATAGAAAAAACAATAACCAAATTTATTTGGAGGTGCAAGGTGCCCCAAATAGCTAAAAATATCTTGAGAAAGAAAAATGAAATGGAGGTCTCACAATACCTGATTTTAAAGCATATTAGGAAGCTACAGTGGTCAAAACAGCATGGTACTGGCATAAAGATAGATATACTGACCAATGGATTCATACTGAGTGTTCAGAAATAGACACTTTCATCTATGAACAATTGATTTTTGATAAGGAAGTCAAGTCAAGCCAACCCACTGGGGACAGAGAAGCCTCTTAAAAAAATGGGACTTGGAGAACAGGATATCCACATACAAAAAAATGAAAGGATCCATATCTCACACCCTACACAAAAAATTAACTCAAAATGGATCAAAGACCTAAATGTTATTGCTAATATCATAAAACTTTTAGAAGAAAATGTAGGGAAATATCTGATAATTCTTGTTATAGGAAGCAGTTTACTAGACCTTACACCCAAAGCACGAGCATTGAGAAAAGAAATAGATAAATGGGAAATAAATGGGAACTCCACAAAATTAAACACTTTTGCACATCAAAGAACTTTGTTAGGAAAGTAAAAGGGCAGCCTATGCAATGGGAGATAATATTTGGAAATCACATTTCAAATAAAGGTTTAGTATCCAGAATATATGAAGAGATTCTTTAACTCAACAAAAAAAGACAAATGACCCTATTTTAAAATGAGCAAAAGACAGGAACGGATGCTTCTCAGAAGAGGAAATACAAATGGCTAAAAAAGCACATGAAAAGATGCTCAGTTTCACTGGCTAATAGGGAGATCCAACTCAAAACCACAATGAGATCTCATCTGACTCCCATTATAATGGTCATTATTAAAAAAAAAAAACAGAAAATGACAAGTGCTAGTGGAGAAGATGTGGACAGAAAAGAGACACATTTATCCACTGTTGGTGGGAATCATATTGAGTGTTTCCACTCAATATGGAAGACAGTTTAATGGCTCCTCAGGAATGTAAGTATAGAATTGCCATATGATCCAGCAATCCCATTACTAGGTGTACATTAAGAGGAAGTGAAGGCAAGGACACAGTTTATAGCAGCAGTATTTATGAATGCCAAGAGATAAAAACAGCCCAAATGTCTGTCAACAGATGAGTGGCTAAACAAGCTGAGATATGTACATATAATGGAATATTACATAGATGTAAGACAGAATAAAGTCATGAAGCATCTAACAACTTGGATGAACCTTGAGGACATTATGCTGAATGAAATTAGCCAGAGTCAAAAGGATAAATACTCTGCGGTCTTACTAATATAAATTAACATTAATGAGTGAACTTTGAGAGTTGAAGTTAAGAACACAGGTTATCAGAGATAGGAATAAGGTAGAGACTAAGCATTTGGTGCTGAAGGAATACTGATTGTGCAACAGGACTCATTGTAAAAATGCTGAAATGAATAGCACAATACTACCTGATTATAGCACAATAGTATAAGTATGCTAAATGAAGCTGAATGTATGATTGAGGGAAAAAGGCTAGGAACATATATGAAACCAGAAGGAAAGATACAAAATAAAGACTGAGTCAGTATAATGCCTAGAGTGCACAATGATGGTGATTAAATATACAAATAAAAAAAGTTTTTGTACAAGGGAGAACAAATGAATGTCAACATTGCAAAGTGTTGAAAATAGATGGTATACAGAAAAAAGTACAGTCAGTGCAAGGTAGGGTCTATACTCAACAGTAACGTTGTAATATACTTCCACTGCATGTAACAGAGGCATTATGCCAAAACTAAATGTCAACAAGCAGGGTGCATGGCTGAAAGGCAGGGATTCTTTGTGGAAGAAAAGGAAATATCTTCATATAGATTATGGTGGCAAAGCCATGTCTATAAATTTAGGTTGGATTGTATGACGTGTGAATAAAACTGTTTAAAAATGAACAGAGGGAGACAAGTGCTAGAGAAAATGCAGAGAGATACACCTATTCACTGTCAGTAGGGAAACTGAGAGGTGCAGCCCCTTGAAGAGCAGTGTGGTGGTTCAACAGAAGGCTAGAGGTAGGATTGCCATATGATCCTGAGACCCTACTGCTCAGTATATATCTGGAGGAACTGAGTGTGGGGGCATGAATGGACATTTGCACACTGGTATTTATGGTGGCAGTTTGTGATTCACAATGGATGGAGGTGGCCTAATGGTACAACAACTGAGGAATGGAAGGCGGAACTATGGTGCCTACATACAACAGACTACTGAGTGGCAGCAAGAAGGAATGAAGCTGTGAAGCATGCAACTCTTTGAATGTACTTTAAGGACTATATGTTGAATGAAATGTCAGAAACAAAAAGACAAATATTATCATGCTTCACTCATATGGACTCGCTATAATATAAAAATTCAGTGAATTGAAGTTGAAAGCATGGGTTATCAGGTTGGGGCCTATTGTAAAGGGTCCTAGATTGTAAGCTCTTACAGCAGTCACATATATTCAGAAGTTGTAACTGTTATTTCTAAATTCTGAGATACTGAGTTGTTTGTTTATAACCTGGTCTTTCCAAGAAACTTTTGGTATTAATGTGACAACTGAGACTCAGAGTTAGAGCTCTAAAGCTATGAAAGTCAGCAGTACCCCATATAGGAACTGTTTAAAAAGTTGAACAAGTGATCAGACATCAACCGTAGATATGAAGGAAGGTGATCTGGATAGAACTAAGGTAGATCAGAACACAAGGCAAAGGATGAAATGGTCCATATTTTAAAACTTCAACTTCTGTGTGAGACCAAAAGGAGAGATGTTTATTTGGTGCAAAATTTATATTTTGGGTAGGGCATTTCCTAATTTAACTTGTATGGTCAGTTTAGTTGAACACCATAAGTACATGGAATCTTGAATGAGACATAAGATCTTATTGATTTGTCCAAGTTAGTGTGATGCCCCAGAGTATTTGGGGCAGTGAATAAAAAAGTATTTGCAAAGTCCCCTGGGGGACTGGGGAGAAAGAAGGAAACATTCAACTTCCCCATTTGGAGAATTTCTCATATTCTTGCAAGCATTAGGGACAACAAAATCAATAGGCTGATCCCTCAATCTTGGTGTTCCCCCCTATGAAACTTATTCCTGCAAAGGTTAGACTAAGCCTACTTAAAAATTATGCCTAAGAGTCACACCCAGAGAACCTCTTGAGTTGCTCAGATGTAGCCTCTTTAAACCAAGTTGGCAGGTGAACTCATTGCCCTCATCCTCCCATCCCACGTGGGACATGACTCCCAGGGGTATAAGCCCCTCTGGAAACATGGGACAGAACTCTTAGGATTCACTGGGACCTAGCATCAAGGGATTGAGAAAACATTCTTGACCAAAAGGGGGAAGAGAGAAATGAGACAAAATTTCAGTGGCTGAGAGATTTCAAACAGAGTTGAGAAATTATCCTGAAGGTTATTCTAATGCATTATATAGATATCCCTCTTTAGTTTGTACTGTATTGAAGTGGATGGAAGGAAGTACCTGAAACTGTTGAGCTTTTCCAGTACCTTGATTCTTGAAGACGATTTTACAACGTGACTGTGATTGTGAACACCTTATGTCTGACGCTCCTTTTATCCAGGGTATGGAGAAATGAAAAAAAATAGATGGATAAAAAAATAAATAAATAGTAGGGCAGATAAGGGGTAAACTAAATTGGGTACATGGAAATAATGGTCAATGAGAGGGAAGGATAAGGGTATGGGATATAAGAGCTTTTTCTTTTTTCTTTTTATTTTTTCTCCTGGAGTGATGCAAATTTGTAAACAATGATTGTGGCAATGAATACACAACTATGTGATGCTATTGTGAGCCACTGATTGTACAACATATGTGGCCTGTATGTGTGTGAAGATTTGTCAACAAAAATATTTTTAAATTAAATAATAATGCAATGAATACTCTTGTACTTGTCTTTTAGTAAACATATACACACACTTTGCTCTACTTTATACTGGATCATAAGGCAAACATATGCTCAGCTTTAAACTGATGTTACTAAACAGCTTTCCAATGTGGTCATACCAAATTCACACTCCCATCAGCAGTTATGGAGAGTTTCAGATGTTCTCTGTTGTTGGCCAACACTTCCTCATTTTACCTATTCAAACAGGTTTATAATACTACCTTGTGATTTTAGTTTGCATTTTCCTGTCAAACAATAAGTTTGAGTACCTTTTCATATATTTACCAACCATTTGGATATCCTTCTTTGTAAATTGCCTGCTCAAGTGCTCTGTGCCTCAATTGATGCAGAAAAGGCATTTGACAAAATTCAACATCCTTTCCTGTTGAAAACACTTCAAAGTATAGGAATAGAAGAGAACTTCCTTAAAAATGATAAAGGGAATATATGAAAAACCCACAGCTAACATCATCCTCAATGGGGAAAAACTGAAAACTTTCCCCCTAAGATTAGGAACAAGACAAGGATGTCCACTATCACCACTTTTATTCAACATTGTGTTGGACATTTTAGCCAGAGCAATTAGACAAGAAGAAGAAATACAAGGCATGAAAATTGGAGAGGAAGAATTTACAAACTCTCACTGTTTGCAGATGATATGATACTATATGTCAAAAACTCCAAAAAATCCACAGCAAAATTACTAGAGCTAATAAATGAGTCTGCAAAGTGGCAGGTTACAAGATCAACACTCAAAAATCTGTAGTGTTTCTATACACTGGTAATGAACAACCTGAGGGGGAAATCAAGAAACAAATTTCCATTTACAATTGTAACCAAAAGAATAAAATATTTAGGAATAAATTTAACTAAAGAGACAAAAGACCTATACAAAGAAAACTACAAGAAATTGTTAAAAGAAATCACAGAAGACCTACATAGATGCAAGGGCATACTGTGTTGATGGATTGGAAGACTAAATATAGTTAAGATGTCAATTTTACCTAAATTGATTTACAGATTCAATGCAATACCAATTAAAATCCCAACAACTTACTTTTCAGAAATAGAAAAACCAATAAGCAAATTTATCTGGAAGGGCAGGATGCCCCGAATAGTTAAAAGTATCCTGAGAAAAAAAAATAAAGTCAGAGGTCTCACGCTACCTGATTTTAAGGTGTTTTACGAAGCAACAGTGATCAAAACAGCATAGTACTGGCATAAAGATAGATGTATTGACCATGGAATTGAATAGAGTGTTCAGATATAGACCCTCTCATTTATGGACAACTGATCTTTGATAAGGCAGTCAAGCCAACTCACCTGGGACAGAACAGTCTCTTAAATAAATGGTGCCTAGAGAACTGGATATCCATATGCAAAAGAATGAAAGAGGACCCATATCTCACACCCTATACAAAAGTTAACTCAAAATGGATCAAAAACCTAAACATTAGATCTAAGACCATAAAACTGTTAGAAGAAAATGTAGGGAAATATCTTATAAATCTTATACTTGGAGGCAGTTTTATAGACCTTACACCCAAAGCAAGAGCATTGAAGAAATAAATAAATAAATGGGAACTCCTCAAAATTAAACACTTTTGCGCATCAAAGAACTTCATCAAGAAAGTAAAAAGACAGCCTACACAATGGGAGACAATATTTGGAAATGACATATCAGATAAAGGTCTAGTATCCAGAATTTATAAAGAGATTGTTCAACTCAACAACAAAAAGACAGCCAACCCAATTACAAAATGGGCAAAAGACTTGAACAGACACTTCTCAGAAGAGGAAATACAAGTGGCCAAAAGGCACATGAAGAGATACTCAACTTCCTTGGCCATTAGAGAAATGCAAATCAAAACCACAATGAGATATCATCTCACACCCACCAGAATGGCCATTATCAATAAAGCAGAAAATGACAAGTGCTAGAGAGGATGTGGACAAAGAGGCACACTTATCCACTATTGGTGGGAATGTCAAATGATACAACCGCTGTGGAAGGCAGTTTGGTGCTTCCTCAAAAAGCTAAATATAGAATTGCCATATGACCCAGCAATACCATTGCTAGGTATCTACTCAGAGGACATGAGGGCAAGGACACAAACGGACATTTGCACACCAATGTTTATAGCAGCATTATTTACAATTGCGAAGATATGGAAACAGTCAAAATGTCCATCAACAGAGGAGTGGCTAAACAAACTGTGGTATATACATACGAGGGAATATTACACAGTTGTAAGACAGAATAAAGTTATGAAGTATGTAACAGCATGGATGGACCTTAAGGACATTATGCTGAGTGAGATTAGCCAGAAACAAAAGGACAAATACTGTATGGTCTCACTGACATGAACTGACGTTAGTGAATAAGCCTGGAGAATTTTGTTGGTAACAGAGACCATCAGGAGATAGAAATAGGGTAAGATATTAGGTAATCGGAGTTGAAGGAATACAGATTGTGCAACAGCACTGAATGTAAAAACTCAGAAATGGACAGCACAATACTACCTAACTGTAGTACAATTATATTAAAATACTGAATGAAGCTGAATGTGAGAATGATAGAGGGAGGAGGGTTGGGGGCACAAATGAAGTCGGAAAGAAAGATAGACAATAAAGATTGAGATGGTATAATATAGGAATGCCTAGTGTGTATAATGATAGTGACTAAATGTACAAATTTCAAGTGCTCTGTGAATTTTTATTGTGTTGTTTGTTTTTACTGATATGTAGCAGTTAGTTTTTAAATAAGTTAAATACAAGGCCTTTGAAGACTATATATATTGTAAATAATTTTTCCTGCTCTGTAGCATGACTTTTGTATTAATGCTTATTTTAATAAAGAGAAGTCCCTAATTTTAATGTAGTATAGTTTATTTTCTTTTATTACCCCCCAAAATATATTGCTATGTTTTCTTCTAGAAGCTTTAATGCTTTATCTTTCACATTAATATTCACAATTCACATAGATCGGATTTAGGGAGTCAAGAAGATTCAGTTTTGCCATATGGGATATCAACTGACCCAGTACCATTTATTAAAAATGCCACCTTAAAAATAAATAAATAAAGTAAAAATAAAAATACCATCTTTTCCCCACTGCACTGTCACCTTTTTCATTACTCAAGTAACTGTACACTTGTGTCCCTGTTTCTGGGCTTGCCTTCCTAATACCAATAATACACTAAATTAAATACCATATTTTATAATCTGTTGATTTCTGGTTATGTAAATCCTCCAGCCTGGTCACTCTTCAAGAAAGCTTTAGCTATTCCTGGCCATTTGTATTTCCATATAAATTTTAGAATAAGCTTGGCAATTTCTACCAAAATATTTTTTCCTGGGATTTTGATTGATATTGCACTAAATCTATGGATCAATTTGGGGGAAATTTACATTTTTCTAATATAAAATCTTCCTAACCAGGAACATGAAATACCTTTCTATTTATTTAGATCTTTAATTTCTGTCAGTAATAATTTCTTTATAGAGGTCTTACATATATGTCATTGGATCTAATTCCAGGCATTTGATGAATTTTTATTCTACTACAGATGGTATCAATTCTAAAATTTCACTTCCTGCTTTTTGCTTGTATATGATAAACAATTGATTTTTGCATATTGATTTTGTATGCATTAACTTGTAAATTCACATATTAATTCTAATAGTGTGCCTCTAGATGCTTTTAGATTTTCTTTGTATGAAATCATGTTGTCGGGAATAATGATAAGCTTATAGAATTATAACTGGGAATTATGTCTGGGAATTATGACAAGCTTTTCAAAAACATATGCTTTTTCCTTGCTTTTGCACTGGCCAAGAACTTCTAGTACAATGTCGAGCAGAAGCAGAAATAGAGAGCATTTTTGTCTCATTCGCAGTCTTAGGGGAATGCTGTCAATGTTTCACCATTAAGTATGATGTTTGCTCTAGTTTTACATAGATACTCTATCAGATTAAGAAATTTCCTGTCTATTCCTAGTTGCTAAGAATTTTTCATCATAAACAGATGTTGAATTTTATCGAATGTTTGTTCTGCATCTATTGAGATGACCGTATAATATCCCCCCTTTCTTGTGTCAGTTTGAAGAATTACACTGATTGATTTTCAAGTGTTAAGCCTTGCATTTCTGGTATCAGCCCAAGTAGATCATGATGTGTTATCACCTTTATATGGCAGTGGATTTAATTTGTTAAATATTTGTTTAAGATTATTGCATCTTTCTTCATGGGAGAGACTGGACTGCAATTTTCCATTCTTGTAATATCCATACCACATTTTGGTATCAAATCTTATAGAATGTATTGGGAAATGTTTTCCTTATACAGACTGAGAGAATATATATATGAGTTTTGTTGTTCCTTAAATGTTTTGGAAGAACATTTAAGGGCATGAAGATTTTACTACGGGAATGTTTTGATGATCTATTGCTGCATAACAAACTGCCCCACAACTTAGGCAGTCAGTTCACTCTGCTCTACAGAGGATCAATTGGGGTGGCTGAGGTTGAAAGGCCCACTTTCAAGATGGCTTCTCATCCACCTCTGGTGCCTCAGTGCTCAATCGGCACCTCTCCCTTTCTCTCTCTCTCTCTCTCTCTCTCTCTCTCTCTCTCTCTCTCTCTCTGTTTGCCAATATGGTTTCTCATTCTTCAGGGTCACTGCCCATGGCTCAACTTCTCACAGAATGATAGTTTCATAAAAGTCACAGCTCTTACCTGGTCGCTGGCTTACAAGCAGAAAGCTGGAGCTCCCAGGTCAATTAAGGGTTGTGCCTTTAATTGACTGTGTTATCAGTTTCACTGTATTCTGTTGGTCAAAGCAATTTCAGGGGCATCCAGATTCAAGAGGGGGAAAAAAACACTTCTTGGTTAAGTGACAAAGCCATATCGCTGAAAACCATCTAGGGTGGAAGAAATCGTTTGGTCATCTTTGAAAATTATAATCTGCTCCAAAGAAGATTTTGTAAACATAGATTCCATTTATTTAATAAATCTAATTCTATTAATTTTTCTATTTGCTCTTATATCCATTTTGCTGGGGTTTTGTTTTCGGAGAATGAGTCCATTTTTTCAAATTTTCAAATGTACTGGTGCATAGCTTTTCATAATACATTCTTATTATCTTTATAAGTTTTGTAAGTTCTATTTCATGCCTGATACTGATAATTTGTGCCTTCTCTTTTTTTTTTTTTTTAATCAGTTTTCCTAGATCAGCACTTTCCAAAAGAACTTTCTGCAGTGATGGAAATACTCTGTGTGCATGATTTAATTGATAACCACTAGCCACATGCAGCAACTAAGCACTTAAAATGCGCCTAGTGCTACTGAAGAATTGAATTTTTAATTGTATTTAATTTTGATTAACTAGACACACAAGGCTAACGGCTACCATATTGAACAGTGCAATTCTAGATACCTATTATTTTACTCTTTTTTGGGGGGGAAGGGGGATGCATGGTCAGGGAATTGAACCCAGGGTCTCCCACATGAAAGGCAAGCATTCTACCCCTGAACTACCGCTGCCCTCCTAAATATCGATCAATTTTATTCGTTGTTTTTTAAAAAACCAACTTCAGACTTTGTTGATTTTCTCTATGTGCATTTGTTTTCTATTTCCTTGATTTCAGCTCTTATCTTTATTATTTCATCCCTGCACCTCTCTTTGGGGTTTAATTTGCTGTTGTTTTCTAATATCTTGAAACAGATCCTTAGATTATTGATTTTCAGCGTTTTACCTTTCTAATATGCATTTAAAGCAATAAATTTCTCTCCCAGCAGAGTTTTGGCTGCTTGCATACATTTTCAGGTTATATTTTAAATACCATTCAATTCCAAACATTTTTTAATTGTCACTGTGTTTCCTTCTTTGACCTATACATTATTTAGAAGTGTACAAACATTGTGACATTCTAGTTATCTTTCTGTTGTTGATTTCTAGCTTAATTCACTGCAGTCAATGAAATTGTTTATCATTTGTTTATTAATTATAAATTAAGACATGCTTTATAGCTGAGCATATGGTCAATTTTGGCAAATGCTCCCGCATACGTTAAAATAATGTGTATTCAGTGATTGCTGGGTACAATGACTGTTAATTCTGTTGTTTAGATTGTTTATCCCTTTATTCATTTTTGTCCATTTGTTCTATCATTTATGAAGAGAAGTGCATTTAAGTGTCCATCTATGATTCTGGATATGCCTGTTATTCTTTTTAGTAATGTCAATCTTTATCTATTTTGAAGCCACATGATCTAATGCATATTATTATAACTGCTAAATCTCCCTAGTGGAATGACCCTTCTGTCATTATGAATTCCCTCTTAATCTTTAGTAATGCTCTTTTCTTAAAGTCTACTTTGATACTAGTATAGCTTCCCAATTTATTCTGATAATAATAGAAATCTCCCTGCTTTGGTCTCTCTGCTATTGTCCTCCTGAAATCAATAGGTCTTTAAGGAGTCACGTTGTCTCAGTTGGCCAGGCTGCTATGACAAATACTACAAAATGGGTTGGCTTGAACAATAAGCTCATCTCTTGGTTTTGAAGGCTAGAAATCCAGATCAAAATGTTGGCAAACCTATGCTTCTCCCAGAGTCAGGAGCATTCTGTTGATGGCGGTCCTCCATCACATGGCGATGTCCTTGGACTCATCCTGTGGCTTCCTCTGACTTCTGCCCTCTCTTTTTAAGGCCTCCAATAATATGAATTAAGACCCACCTGATGCAGCTTGGCCATACTTTAACTAATAATAGCATCTTCAAAAGGCCTGTTTACAAATGGGTTCATAGGAATTATTCTATAAATTTGTAAATAAGATGAAGAACATGTCTTTTGTTGGTGTACAGGATTCAATCTACCATACACATACATGGAATACATGCTAAGTGCATTCAGGTGCTGAGGGAGACAGAGAAACTTGTTCCTTTCACTTGCAGTCACCATGTTTTCCCCTCAACTTGACACCACCTTCCCCTCTTCTCTCTGGCCTTTGCTTTGCTCCCCAAACACTTATATCCAATCTCTGTTGAGAAATTTATTCACAATTAGCACAAAGAAAGGGATGTTAGTGAGCACAAATTCAATCACCCTATTCAAGACAAAACTATAGCTTTATTTCTCTATATCTGACTTTGTCTCTCGGGGTAGATTGAATCACGTCCCCAGCAAAGGCATGTCCAAGTCCTAACCTCTGGTCCTGTGGATGTGGACTCATTTGTAAACAGAATATTCAAATATCTTATTTGACCTTAGTCCTAAGTTACTGTAGTCCTTATAAGCAAAGGAAACTTGGGCATGGAAATAGAAGCCAGAAAGAGATAAGTCCCCTGTGTTGAAGGCAGAGATTGATAACCAGCAAGCTATTGCCAGGATGCTTCAGTCTTCAGAGAAGGAATGGTCTGCCCAGACCTTGATTTCGGACTTCTAAAATCTTCAAAACTGTGAGACAATAAATTCTTCTTGCTTAAGCCAACCAGTGTGTGATATTTATTATAGCATATGTGACAAAGTAAGACATCTCTCAAGCTTCCTTTTCCTCTGAGGGTAGCAAAATATGAATTCAGGGTAACTCAGACACTTATGGTTTAAACTCGGTTTCTGGGTGAGAACTCTGTTAAGTCATAATTTTCTCCTCTTCCTTCTACAAAAGCCTTTCTCATACCCAGAAAGATTTTAATATCCTGAAGGTTGGAAAGAATTAACTCATATTATCCTGCATTCCATCCTCTGAGACTTCTGATATTCAAAGCCAAGGTTTGGAACTTCAAAAGCAAACTTTTCCTTTAAAATTATTAATTTGCATATACAAATAAAGAAAGATTGGTTTTTCAAAGCTAGTGTCTTCTGCTGAGTTTTAATAATCTATTCAGCAAATGAGTTGTCTTCATAATTCTGAGATGTGTCCACTCTCTGAGCAAAGAGGGTCTCTCTGGCCATGGGCAGCGGACCAAGAGGCAACAAGACAAAGGAAGACAGGAAAGCCTCAGCATGATTCTGCCATATTATTATTTTGTGTTAGTTTTATACTTCCCTCACTGATAAGCCTAGTCCTATAGGATTACACCTAATTAGAGTTCTGCCTCCCTGGATTGAATGATTAAAGGGAGGCTGGGAAGAATTGTAGGTAGAAAGTGGGTTGAAAGTTAGACTAAATCTATGGTGTAGAGATGAGAAATAAGCAATAAAGAGAAAGGCATAGGGCTGAAAAAATGCAACTCTAAGCCCTGTCCAAAGACACTGGCTCAGCCTGAAGAAAATTAGTAAATCATGATGACTTTTGACCATCATCTGCTGCAGAAAACTTTATTTTCCCTCTTTCATCCTTGGATCTTTCCTCTGTTTCCCTTCTTCATCAACTTCACAATTTAACTAACTACTCATTTTTTCATTCAGCAAATGTGTATGATTGCCTGTTATGTTCAGGGTATTTATAATTTCTAAAATATCAGTGACAAAAATTCTTTATACATAGATAGTATTATACAAACAATAAATTACTATCACCTACTTCCATTATTTCACTTGATCTTTATAACTAGAGTTAGGCAAACACCATTCGCCCAATTTAGAAGTGAAAAGATTAATCTCTGTGTCAGTTTGAATCTATTGTGCACCCCAGAAAAGCCATGTCCTTTAATCCTTATTCAATATTTCTGGGTGGGAGTTTTTTTGTTGTTTCCATGGAAATGTAACCCACCCATTGTGGGTGGTAACTTTTGATTAAAAGGTTTCTGTGGAGATGTGTCTCCACCCATTCAAGGTGGGGTTGCTTACTGGAGTCCTTTAAGAGGGAACCATTTTGGAAAAAGTTTTAGAGCCCATGCAGTCAGAGACCCTTGGAGATGAAGAAGGAAAATGCCTCTGGAAAAGCTTCATGAAACAAGAAGCGGGAAGAGGAAGCTATCAGGTGTCGCTATGTTCTCCAGGTGCCTTCCAGTTGAGAGAGAAACCCTGAATATCACTGGCCTTCTTGATGCAACATATCTTTCCCTGGTTGCCTTAGATTGTACATTTTCATCGTCTTGCCTTAATTTGGACATTTTCACAGCCTTAGAACTGCAAATTCGCAACCTAATAAGTTCCCCTTTCTAAAAGCCATTCCATTTCTGGTATATCTCATTCCGGCAGCTTTCAAACTAGAACAATCTCTAATAGAATAAGTACTTTTTCCACAATCATAGAGTTAGGAAGTGGCAACTCAATGCTCTTTCATCTATATAACCAAAGCCTCAGATGTCACCTCTAAATCTTGCTTAGGGTTTTCTTGTCTTCCAAGACCCACAGGATTGTTGACATTGAGTAAAACGGATTCCAAGTACATTTATTTACCTTAAACATATATAGGCTGCTGATGAATCAGCAGAACACCAAACATTAAAGTACTATCAATAGAGGCAGATAAACTGTGAAAGTCTTTGAATTTCACACACTGATAGGAAAAAAAGAGAAATTACACATCACCAATATCAGCAATGAAAGAGGGATGATTCCTACACACCTACGGACAAAAAGATAATAAGGGATTATTATGAACAAACTTATGTCCATAAATCAAACAACATATATAAAAATGGACAAATTCTCTAAAACACAACGCTTACTCGAGAAGAAATAGATAACCTGAATAATCTTAAATCTTCTAAAGAAATTGAATCATTGGATTAAAAAATATCTTCAAGCAAAAAATATTCCAGGCCCAAATGGCTTCACTGGTGAATTCTCCCTAACATTTAAAGAAGAAATAATAGCACTTGTGTATGTTTAATTTTACACAAAGTCTTCCACAATAGAGAAGATAAGGGAACATTTTCAAACTTATTATATGAGGCCAGTTCTATGCTGATACCCAAACCAAAGATATTATAAGGAAAGAAAACTAAAGGTCAATACCCCTCATGAATATAGACACAAAAATATCAACAAAATATTGGCAAACTGAATGAAGCTATTTTTAAAAGTGTAAAACATCATTATCAAGTACAGATTATCCTTAAAATACAAGGCTAGTTCAACCTTCAAAAATCAATTAATGTAATTCATCATTGTTCTAGTTTGAAAGCTGCTGGAATGTGATATACTAGAAAGTGAATGGCCTTTAAAAGGAGGAATTTATTAACCTGCAAGTTAGCAGTTCTAAGGCCATGAAAATGTCCGAAATAAGACAAGTCTATAAAAGTGTACAAATTAAGGCATCCAGGAAAAGATACCTTGGTTCAAAAAGGCCAGTGGTGTTCAGGATTTCTCTCTCAGCTGGAAAGGCACATGGGAACATCTGCTAGCTTTCTCTCCAGGCTTCTTCAACAGTTTCCCCAGGGCTCTGTCTAATCTGTGGCTCTGTCAGTTCAGGTGGCTCTGGTGGTTCTAAAGCTTTTCCAAAATGGTTCCTTCTTAAAGGGCTCCAGTAAGGAACCCTACCTTGAATGGGTGGAGACACTTCTCCATAGAAACCATCTAATCAAAAGTTACCACGCACAATTGTGTGGATCATATATCCATGGAAATAATAAAGATTCCATCCAGCAATACTGAATGAGGATTAAAGGACAGGGCTTTTCTGGGGTACATATTAGCTTCAAACCAGCACAATCAAATTGACAGAATATGATCATCTTGATAAAAGGAGAAAAAGTCAACATCGATTCATGATTTTTTTAAATTTCAGCAAACTAGGAATATAAAGAAACTTCTCCAACCGGACAAAGAGCATGCACAAAAAAGCTACAGTTAACATAAGATTTAATAGTGAAAAACTAAATGCTTTCTCCTTACTACAAAAAGAAGTCAAGGTGTCTGCTTTCACTACTTTTACTCAACATTATACTGTAGGATTTAACCACTGCAATAAGGCAAGAAGAAGAAATAAAGGGCATAAAGATTAGAAAGGAAGAAACAAAACAATCCCTATTTGTAGACAATAAAATTACCTACATAAAAATCCCAAACATCTACACAGAAGCTACCAGAATTAGTAAGTGAGCTTAGCAAGGTCATGATCAATATATAAAAATCAATTGTACTTCTGTGTGCTAGCAATTTTAAAATTAGGTACAATAGTACCAAAAAATATGAAATATTTAGGTATAAGTCCAACAAAATACATGCAAGATCTCTATGCTGATGGAAGAAAATTTGTAAAGACCTAAATAAATGTGAGAGGTACTGTGTTCATGTATTGGAAGACTTAATATTGTTAAGATATAAATCTCCCCAATTTAATCCATAGATTCTGTAGAAACCCTTTCAAAATTACAGCAGACTTTTTGGAGAAATTGACAAGCTGAATTAAAAATTTATGTGGGAAGGCAAATGAACAAGAATAGCCAAAACAATTTTTAAAAGAACAAAGTCAGGGCAACAGTGGCTCAGAGGCAGAGATCTAGCCTGCCATGCCAGAGACCTGGGTTCAATTCTTGGTGCCTGCCCATGTTAAAAAAAAAAAAAAAAGAAGAACAAAGTTGGAGAACTCACCATTCAATTTTGAGACTTATTTATAAAGCTGCAGTACTTAAGACAGTATAGTATTGAAGAAAGCATAGACACATAGATCAATGGGGGAAAAAACAGCCCAGAAATAGACTCACATATTTTGTGAATTGATTTTCAACAAAGATGCAAAGGCAATTCAATGAGTGTGGAGGCTTGGAGCTATGTACCCCAGGAAGAACATATTCTTAATCTTAATACATTCCTGTAGGTATGATGCCTTTGTAATAGGACATTTTGATGCAGTTACTTCATTTAAGTTGTGGCCCAACTGGATTTGGTTGGACTTTAACCTGGTTTACTGGAGTCCTTCATGAGCAGAGTGAAAGTTAGACAGAGAGGAAACCACAGGGAATAGCCCAAAGTTAAAAGTGAATAGAATAAGGAACAGACAGAAGAATTTCTATCTGTTTCAGCCAGTAACCCTCTCCCAGGGAATTCACTGAAAGTTTCGTCAGAGTTCCCAACTTGTGGCCTGCCTATGGAATTCAGACTTGCTCATTCCTGTGGTCATATGAGCCAATTCCTATAATATTTCTTTTAAAATTTGCATACATGCATATATGCACACACACATAAATCCTATTGGTTCTGTTTTTCTGCTGAACCTTGACTAATGAGAAAGGATAGTTTTTCAACAAATGATGCTGTGACAATTGGATATGCAAAGAAAATAAGCTATATGCAAAGAAGAAACCTTGATCCATAGCTTAGCCCACAAACAAAAATTAACTCAAAATGGATCATAGACCTAAATGTAAAACCTAAAGCTATAAACTCCTGAAAGTGCACATGGAAGAAAATCTTTGTGACCTCGGTAAACATTTCTTAGATATGACACACAAAGCACAAGTCATAAAATAAAACACTGATAAAATTGGACTTCATCAAAATGTAAACCTTCTGCTTTTCAAAAGGCTCTGTTATATGAATGAAAAGACAGGGCACAGACTGGGAGAAAACACTGACAAAGCACAAGTCTGAAAAGGATTTATATCCTAAATAAGTAGGGGACAAACTCAATAATTAATAACTCAATAATTAGTAAACAAACTCAATAATTAGTAAACAAACAACCCAATTTTTTTAAATAGGCAAAAGATTTTTACAGACACTTCACCAAAGTAGATCATGTATAGCAAATGAGCACATGAAAAGATATGCAACATCATGAGTTGTGCTGGCTTGAAACTGTTCTGTACCCCAGAAAAGCCATGTTCTTTTCATCTTAATTCAATCTTATGGGGATGGACTCGTTTTGATTAGATTATTTCCATGGAGATGCAGCCCTACCCATTCAAAGTAGATCTTAATTAGCTTAGTGGAGTCCTTAAAAGAGCCAACACAGAAAGCAGACACAGATGTTTGGAGATACAAACAGTAATTCCCTGGGTACTAAGCAAGGACTCACAAAAATAGTCAAAACCTAAAGAGAGCCAAAGGGAGCTAAAAGATGAGATCCAGAGTTTGCCTCAAAGAAGCTAATTGAGGGCCCACAGATGCTTGGAGAGGAAGCCACTGGTAACAGAGGCTGAAAGCAACAAACTGGGAGCAAAGACCTCAGATGCCAGCCAAGTGTCTTTCCAGGTGACAGAGGTATCCTGGCCGCCAGCTGTCTTTCCTCCGAGAAGGTATCCTTTTATGGGTGCCTTAATTTGGACAGTGTCATTGCCTTCGAATTGTAACTTGTAACTTAATAAATCCCCTTTATAAAAGTCAATCCATTTCTGGTATATGGCATTCCAGCAGCTTTAGCAAACTGAAATATTAGTCATTAGGGAAATGCAAATGATACCATAAAAAATATTCACAAAAGTGTTAAAACAATTGGAATGGGGAAAACTGAGAAAACCAAATAAGGATAAAGAGCAATTGGAATTCTCATTCCTTGGTAATGAGAATGTAAAATGGTACAGACATAGTTTGGCAGTTTCTTATAAAGTTAACATATACTTACCATACAACCCAGCAATCCTACTCTTAGGTATTTACACAAGTTAAATAAAAACTTATGTTTACATCAAAAAAATCCTGAAGCAAATGTTTACAGTGGTTTTATCCATATCCATCAAGAACTGAAAAAGTCCAAATGCCTTTTTGCTGGTGAATAATCAAATTGAGGTACGCCCATGCAATGGAATCCTACTTAGCAAAAAAAAAAAAAAGGAATAAACATAAACATGTAACATACACAGAGGACTCTCAAATAAATTACACTAAGTGAAAAAAGCTGGATTCAAAGAGCAACACTCTGATTTCATTTACATGACATTCTGGAAAAGGCTAAACTATAGGGACAGAAAAGAGAGCAATGGTTGCCATGGGGCAGGAAGAAGGGAAGGGGTTGACTACAAAAGGATACAGGAGCTTTTGAGAGTCGATGAAATTATTTTATATCTTGTGGTGGTAGTTATGTGACTGTATGTATTTTGTCAAATTTACAGCACTACATACTAAAAAGGGTGAATTTCAATTTATGTAAATTATACCTCAATCTTTTTTAAGTGTGCAGCTTTCGCATTCTACCATTAACACTCTAAATATTAGATTAAGACAGTTCTATGTAGTATTTATATATGTTATCATTATCGGCCTACACTCTGAAGACATTTCTATTTTCTTAGGCCAGAATATTGGTTTTTCTGAACAAAGGGTTGAAAATTGAAATAAAATATTATCTAGCCCATTTGAAACTTTGAACTTTCCCTGCCAGGAGGGAAAAATATTGATTTTCTGTAGGTAGCAAATCACTGTCCTTCATCATTTCCCTTCACATACAAATGGAGAATAAAAAGCTCTTTCTGGTTTTAATTTCAGCAATAGCACATTTGCTTCTGAAAAAGAATCCATCATAATCAGCCTGAATTATTTTTATATTTGCTAGCAATTTGCAGGATTTGACTGATATTCATATGAATCATTTGGCATGTTTGTTTGTTCATATCAGTCAAAACATGAGCCATTGTGTTCTGAAGCAAAGTAATCCTTTATGAGTGAAAAAGAATCAGAACCTTCTGCTTTAATGGAAACTTTATATAAGGTCAAAACTCATGTCCTAAAAGGTCTCAAGTAAAAACTAAGCTGGGCAAATAACCATCAAACTACTGAATATACAAAACGAGCCAAATCATGCAGCAGAAGAAAATGCAAAACCATCACGCACTCATCTCATCTCAGAGAAATGCTGAGCATTCAAGCTGTTCTTCTTTTTGCCTAAGTACCAAGTGAGTGGAAATGTTTTCCTTTCACTTACTGAAAACAAAAGTAGTGCTAGATCAGCATGTAGGCTATGAAACAAAACATTTAAAAACGCAGATGATGCCTAGTTAAATGTGAACAAAACAAAAAGACAAAAGGCTTCATTAGGGCATGAGTTTTTCCATCAAAAACTGTATTCCAAAAACCAAAAATGTGGAAAGAAAAGGCCTATGTGCCCATCAAGGAAGGAAAGAGCACACGGCACAGACTGGAGCATAAAGGACCCAAGATACAAGAGAGGGACAGCAAAGAAACAGGCCACAGGGTGGCATGGGAAGGAAGATGGGGAAACTATTAAATAGAAAGAAGTTGTAAATGAACAACAGTAAAAGCAGAAACATGTGGCAAACATGATATTTGCTGCTCTATTTTTGGAACCCACCACCCCCAAAATACTTATTTTAACTCATATTATAAATGAAAAGTTGTTAGTAGAGGGAAATGTTCTCTCAATGAGAGAGAAAGCTGTCATTAAAAATTTCAAATTTAGACTAATTTGCTCAGGAAGAAACCAACACTGCTAGAATCCCATAGTTATAAAAAAGCAAAGCAAAGTTCTAAAGAACAGAACAGATAAGAAAATGTGATTCCAATGCTTTTAATTAATCTATATAAAGATGACCATGCTGGGTAACTACTCTAAATGAATCCAGCCCCCAAGCATATTCAGATAAAATATGGTCCAGAAAACTGTAAGAGTGGGTAATGAGACACCAAGCTACTCCAGCAGATGTTTGAGAGAGCGTGGCGAGCAAGAGCCAGGGGTCCACGCTGGTGTGCAAATCTTCTCAGTCTTGAAAAGGCGAGGAAGTTCAATTCTGGAAACTACAGGCAAAAGAGAACTTGACAAAAAAAAACATTAATTAAAAAAGACAGAGAGCTTGATCTTAAACTCAGGCCAAGAGACAGTCCTGGAAGGTTTATGGATGCCTGCAAGAAGGAAACAGAGACCACATAATGCACCATGGAGTTACTAGGAATGAATCACAGGAGGGTGATCAGTTTTATTTTGTTATGTTTAAGCGAGAGAGACAAGAGTGCTAGGTCTGGGATAAAGGGAAAGCACAGTGTAGCTGGACTTTAATAAGACATTTGGTCAACCTGTCTTTCATTCATCGATTTATCCAACAAATATTTATGGGCTGTCTCGGATGTCCCAGGCACTCATCACCATCCTGCCCACAGGGAGCTGAGACTTTCCAGGTTCCTGAGATAAAAACAGGGCCAGTGGGTGGAGAGAGCTAGAGAGCCAGATTTCAGCCAGGTACATGAAGACGTTTCTAACAGGCCCTTGCCCTAAGGTGACATGGCTGCCTTATGAGGTGGAAATGAATTACTTGTCCCTGGTAGCATTTATGCAAGGACTCTATAGCCACAAAAGAAATTTTTTAGAGGAGGTTGGGGTTGTTTAAAGCCAATAAACCTAAAACTTTCTTTCAGTCCTGTAGTATGAATCACTTGCTATTCATCTAAACTATAAGTCCATTTTTAGACGATACAAAAAGCAAAGAGAAAGTATCTGGCTGTTACCTTGCTGTCAAAATTTGGAACTGGGAATAATCAGTTTTAAAGTTAGTTTCAAACTTTCAGAGAAGGCAAGAGAGAAGTGTATTTGTTTGAAACTATACCCCAGAAAAGCCATGTTCTTCTAATCCAGTCTTGTGGGTAAAGATTTATTGGGTGGGATCTTTTGATTAGGTTGTTTCCATGGAGATGAGACCCAGTCAATTGTGGATGAGACCTTTTGATTAGATTATTTCCATGGAAAGGTGGTCCCACCATTCAAGGGGATCTTAATTACTGGAATCCTTAAAAGAGCCGACACAGAGAGCAGAAAGATGAAACCAGGACACAGATGTTTGGAGATGCTAAGCTAAGAGATGAAATCCAGAGTTTCCCCCAGAGAAGCTAAATGAGGATCCAGAGACACTTAGAGAGAAAGCCACTGGAAACAGGAGCTGAAAGCACCCTGTGAAACAAGCAGCCAGGAGAGGACAGCAGACTTTGCCATGTGGAGCTTCCCTGTGTCAGAGGAATCCAGACCCATTCAACCTTTCTTGAGTGAAGATATCCTTTTATTGATGCTTTCATTTGGACATTTTCATGGACTTAGACCTGTCAATTTGTAACCTAGTAAATCTCCTTTGTAAAAGCCAATCCAGGGAGAGGCACAGTGGCTCAGCAGGCAGAGGTCTCGCCTGCCATGCCGGAGACCCAGGTTCCATTCCTGGTGCCTGCCCATGCAAAAAAAGCTGATCCATTTCTGGTATACCACATTCCAGCAACTTTAACAAATCAAAACAAGTGGGCAGATGGGAAAGGCCAGAGGAAGGGAAGCTGAATGGTGGACACAAACCTGCAGTGGGTAGAGTGGGCAGGAGGGCCTAGAGAAAGGTAGATGTTGCTGAAGACAGAAGCCTTCTCCCCGCAGCTTGTTTCTTCCTCACACCTTCCCCAACTTTTAGTCTCTTCATAACTTTGGGTTCTTAAAGCTGCTGACCTAAATCTTCCAAAACATGTGTTTTCCTTTTCCATTTTATTGTAGATATACATCAAAGGAAAATGGGGGGAAACACCTGAGGTCCAAAAAATCAAGATCTTACAGAATTTATCCAATCGAAATCTGAAATTCAGTTCTCTTGTTTCATAAAATTTTACTATTGAGGGCTGAATAATTTGCCTTAAAGTTCCCCAGCTCTCAACTTTCCAGAGCATTACTTACTAATGTACGTGTCACAACAGCTTAATGTATTTCAGCCCCACGCCAGCTCCAAGTTTTCATCTCTTCTATGTGTATTTTTTAATTACATCTCAGAGATGAATAAAAATTTATCTTCTTGTATATGGAATTGTATAAAGAATATATAATACATTTTAAAAAGGAATCAAAGGGGCGGGCCATGGCGGCTCAGCAGGCAGAGTTCTCATCTGCCATGCCGGAGACCCGAGTCCAAATCCTGGTGCCTGCCCATCCAAAAATAAAAAGAAAGGAATCAAAGGAGACCTAAATAAATGGAAGGTCATTCTGTGTTCATGGATTGGAAGACTAAATGTTGTTAAGATGTCAATTCTACCCAAAGCAATTTATAGTTTCAACATAATCCCAATTAAAATTCCAAAAGACATCAGAGGTATGAATCTTGTACAAAGACTGTATAATTGGGGGGTACATGGGGAAACTGCTATTACATGCTATGGGCTATGTTTAACAGGGAAACATCAACAGTACCACAGTATCAGGGGTAAATAATGGGGGGAAGGACAAGAGTTAAGGGGAGGTTTGGATTTTCTATTTGGTGAGGGGGTGTTTATTGGTTATTTTTCTCTTGGGAACAATGAAATTACCTAAAATTGAGAGTGTTGATGGACTGTCAATTTTGGACATCATACATTATTCCCAATGGACGGAGGTGGCTGAAAGATGCACTGACTGAGAAGAAAATCGGTGAACGATGGTGTATAAATACGATCGAATATTGTGCTGCTACAAAAAGGAACAAAGTTTGTAAGATATGCAATGTTGTGAATGAACCTGTGGGACATTTGGTGAGGCAAAATAAGCCAGAAATAAAAGAGCAAATATTGTAATTTCGAAAATACTTATAAGAAAATTGGAGCCTAGATTGTAAGCTCTTATAGCAGTCACATTTAGTCTGGAGCAGTAATTGTTATTTCTGGATTTTGAGAGGCTGCTTTATAGATGTTTAAGTAGGTATTTAGAGATAAGAATGAAGCTGATCAGGTCAGGATTAAAGGTAATTCAGAATATACAGGTATGGAAGACATTTTCTGTATTTTAGAACTCCATATATTCTATGAGACCAAAGTAAGAAAGGCTTATTTTGTCCAGAACCTAAATTTTCTGTAGCACATAATCTAACTCAACCTGTCTGGATGGATCATTTAAACAATCCAAAGACGGAAAGGCCAGAATAAGAATGAGGGCCTTATTTCCTAATATAACTTATGTAGACAGCTTAATTGAACACCATAAGTACATGGAACCTTGAGTAGGGCATGAGATTTTGTTGGTTTGTCCAGATTGATGCCCCGATAAATCCCAGAGTGATTTGAACAGTGAATAAAAAAGCATTTGCAAATCCCCCTTTGGGGAATGGTGAGAATGGGGGAAAATTCAACTTCTCCAAATTGAATTCTTGATATTCTCACAAGCAGTGCAGACAACCAAAGCTATAGGCTGAGCACCCAATCTTGGGTTTGTTCATATGAAACTTAACCCCACAAAGGATAGGTCAAGCCTACTTAAAATTAGGCCTGAGTCACCCCCAAGAGAACCTGTTTTGTTGCTCAGATGTGGCCTCTCTTTCCAGCCAACACAACAAGCAAACTCACTGCCCTCCCCTTCTCTATGTGGGACACGACTCCGAGGGGTGTGACCTTCCTGGCAACATGGGACAGAAATCCTAGAACAAGCTGAGACTCAGCATCAAGGGATTGAGAAAACCCCTAGAATGAGCTGAGACTCAGCATCAAGGGATTGAGAAAACCTTATCAACCAAAAGGCGGAAGAGCGAAATGAGACAAAATAAAGTATCAATGGCTGAGAGATTCCAAACAGAGTCGAGAGGTTATCCTGGAGGTTACTCTTGCACATTAAATAGATATCACCTTGTTATCCAAGATGTAATGGAGAGGCTGGAGGGAACTGCCTGAAAATGTAGAGCTGTGTTCCAGTAGCCATGTTTCTTGAAGATGATTGTATAATGATATAGCTTTCACAATGTGACTATGTGATTGTGAAAACCTTGTGTCTGATGCTCCTTTTATCTACTTTATCAACAGACAAATGGAGCATATGGAATAAAAATGGATGATGGTGGGAACAAATGTTGGAATAAACTTAAATTGGAATGCTGGTGATCAATGTGGGGGAGGGGTGGGGATGTGGTGTGTACAAATTTTTTTTCTGTTGTCTTTTTGTTTCTTTTTCTGGATTGATGATAATATTCTGGGAGATGATCACGATGCTGAATATGCAATTATGTGATGATATTGTGAATTACTGATTATATATAGAGAATGGAATGATCATATGTTAAGAATGTTTGTGTTTCTTTCTTGTCATACTATTTTTAAAATTTTTTAATTAATAAAAAAATAATAATAATAAAAAGAATGAGGGCCCTTAATCCTGTATAGCTTAATGTAATGCCTGGATATATTCCAAAGTATATTAAGCTAAGCAGATAATCAAAATGTATTGGCAAAGTCCTTTAAGGGATGGGAGAAAATATATGGAACTATTGAACTTTACCACCAAGGAAACCTTTGACACTGTATCAAACATTAGGTACACCCAAATCAATAAATAGGCCAAGCCCTCAATCTTGAGGCTTGCTCTTGTGATGCTTATGTATGTAGCAGAGAAGCTTAGTCTACCTATAGGTATGCCTGAGAGTCATGTCTGTAAGACCCCTTTTGTTGCTCAAATGTGGGCTCTCTCTCTCTACGCCCAACTCTGCAAGTGAAACCATTGCCCTCCCTGCTATGTGGGGCATGACATCCAGGTGTGAAAATCTCCCTGGTGGCATGGAAGATGGCTCCCAGGGATGAGTCTGGCCCCAACAGTGTGGGATCAACAGTGCCATCCTAGCAAAAAGGGAGAAAAGAAGTGAAACAAGGTATCAGTGACTGAGAGAGTTCAAATAGAGTCAAGAGGCTACTCTGGAGGTTACTCTTACACAAACTTCAGTTAGACATTGCTACTTATCATAACTTGCCAAACCCCAACCAAAACAATTCCCACCAATCCTAAAGAATACCTAGGGCATTATATAAGATTCTACAAAGGTTCCATGCACTAGAGCAACTTTCCAGAATCCTACAACCTCCAGATGAGTCCCTGGACCAGATAAGTCCTGATATGCAGAGAAGCCAGCCTTTTCAGAACATCAACTAGTTCTATCCCCCTATTTCATGCTATCAACAGCCCCTACCATCATGAAAAAGTTAGAAAATAAATAGCCCAAATACCCCTAAAGAGTGGGAGAAAGATCAAAGGTGATAGTGGAGTTATACAGAGAAGGTAAGGTTTAACAAATGAGTATGACTGCTGAATCAGTATATTGATATCTCTTTTAGTCTCCAGTATCTTAAAGCAGCTAGAAATAAAATCTAAAATTTTGAACTGTAACCCATACCAAATTCTGAAATCTGTTCTACAACTAATTGTTGCAATGTACTTTGAAATTTGTTGCTTTTTGTATATATGCCATTTTTCCAAAAAGGAAAAAAAAGAGAAGGACGAATATAACAGAGAAGATAGGCTTTAACAAATGAGTATGACTGCTGAATCATTATATTGATATTTCTTTTGATCTCCAGTGTCTTGGAACAGCTAAAATAAAAAATGAAAAATCATGGAACTGTAACACATACCATACTTTAAAATCTGTTCTATAACTACTTGCTAAAATGTACTCAGAAATTTATTGCTTTTTTGTATATATGTTATATTTCACAATTAAAAAAAATTTAAGTGATGGAGAGGTTGTGGATAAATAGGAACTCTCATTCATTGTTGGTGAAAATGTAAAACAGTGTAGCCTCTGGGGAAAACAACTTAGTGGTTCCCAAAAAAGTTAAATACAGAGGGCGGTGCAATGGTGGCTCAGTGGCAGAATCTCTCCTGCCATGCCGGAGACCTGGGTTCGATTCCCAGTGCCTGCCCATGCAAAAAAAAAAAAAATTTAAGTATAGAATTACCATATGACCCAACAATCTCATTTCTAGATATATACCCAAAAGAATTGACAGCATGGACTTAAACAGATATTTTCACATTGATACTCATAGCATTATTCACAATTTCCAAAAGATGGAAGCAACCCATGTGTTGATCAACTGATAAGCAAAATATGATATCTACACACCATGGAATACTATTCAGCCATAAAAAGAAATGATGTTCTGATACATGCAACAACATGAATGAACCTGAGACATCATGTTGAGTGAAATAAACCAGACACAAAAGAACAATATTGTATGATCTCACTGATAAGAAATAATTAGAATAAGCAAATTCATACAGTCAGAAATTAGTATGCCACTGGGGTGGGAGTAGGAAAAGGAGAATTAATGCTTGATTGGTACAGATTTCTGTTTGGAGTGATAGAAAAGTCTTGGTAATGGATGGTGGTGATGGTAGCACAACATTGTGAATATAATATATATTCACAATTATATATTATATATTTGGGTGTGATTAAAAGGGGGAATTTATGCTGTATATATGTTATTAGAATAAAATTATTTTTAAAAATTATAGGACTGTACAACACAGTGAACTTCAATGTAATTTATGGACTACAGTTAATAGTTTAATTATAATAATATTGTTTCACCAATTGTAACAAAGTTACCACACTAATGCAACGCATTAATAATAGGGAAAACTTGGGGGAGGGAGTGGTACAAGGTAACACTGTATTTTCTGCATGATTTTTTATAAACCTACAACTTCTCTAATAAAGAAATAATAAATTTTTATAAAAGAACAAGACATGATATTTCACAGGTGAATTTAAACTTACTTTTGATTAAGTACATATGAATTTTTAAGAATTTACCTTGTATTGAAAATAAGATACAAATACACATAGTGAAATGCAAAAAAATATTAAAAATGTAAAAGTGTAAGCCCTCAATCCCAACCCACCCTCCAGGAGGTAGCGGGCACAAGTGATCACTGATCACAGTTTTTGACTGGAGAATTTAGATTGCTAGGTGCAGGTTCTGAACTGCTATTTCAGCCCCAATCCCAGCAGGGTTGAAGGGGGTGAAGATTTAAAGGAATAGTGCCCCCTTAGAGTTGCAGGGAACAGTTTGCCAAAGGGTGCCATCTGCTGGGGAGGTCAGGAAGGTGCAACTTCAGGGAGTCATCTTTCTTGACCTTCTCTCCAGGGCAGTTTGGAGCTTGTCTGGACCCCTTTCATGGGTCTCTGGCCCAGTTTGGGTTGGGAAATACTGACCAGGGGAAGTGCTCTCCAGAGATAACTCTCCTCCCAGAATTTGCCCTCCAAGCAAAAGCAGCTAGAGGCAAAGAAAGGAGAGTAAAAAGAAATAATAGAGTCAAACTTTTAAAAAAGCAGAACAGATTGAGTTTCCCAGAGACTGGACAGAGGAAAGGAAACTTTCTCCTGGGAGTGAAACAATTACTCAAATAGTACAATCTTTAAAGTTGAACTGCACACCCAGGGCAAGAATCAGATGAAAAAGAACTGAAAATACCTGATCAGTTAAACACCAGCAATTCTAAAAGACCAGAATAGATTGAAAGAATTGTCAAAGAAGAGCCTTAACACAAAGCTAATCCACAATAATTTCCTAGACAAGAGAGAGAAACTGACTTCAGAGTCAGAGTTACTTCAGAGTAACTCATCAAGATAATCAGATACCTGGACATCAGGAAAAAAATTACAAGCCACAGTAAAAAAAAACAGGAAGATAAGGCCCAGTCAAAGAAACAAATGGAAATTTCAGAGGAGACATAGACGTGTGAACAACTAATCAAAAAATGTTAAAACAAATCTCTTACATCAATTCAAGGAGATGAAGGAAAATATGGCTAAAGAGATAAAGGATAATTAAGAAGAAACTGATCACACAGCAAACACCCATGTAATTGCCTCTCAGATCAAGAAACAGAATACTAGGAGTGTGCAGGCAGCTCAGTGGTTAGAATGCCCACCTTCCATGTGGGAGACCCGGGTTTGTTTCCCAGATGATGTGCCCAAAAAAAAAAGAAGAAATAGAATACTTTCAGCACCGCACAAGTCCCCTTTGCTCCTGCTACTCATTACTACCTTTGCTCTCCTCTTCAAAGGAGACTTAACACCATAATTTTGTTTTGCATATTTTAAGCCTTCTAGGAAATGGCATTATTCTGTATATATTCTTGTATATGACTTCTTTTGCTCAATATAATCTTGGAGAGATTCATCCATGTTGTGGCATGTAGCTTTTGTTTATTTTCATTGTTGTACAAAATTCCACTGGATGAATATGTAACATTCTACTGTTGTTAGACATCAAGTTTTCAGTTTGAAGCCATTATAAATATTACTGTTGTCATTTTCTCGTGGTGCATACATACGTGCATGTATTTCTATTGGATATATACCTAGAAATGGATGTGCTGGATCATGGAGTATGTAAATGTTCCTTTTAGTAGATATTGACAGGTTTTTTAATGTGATTGTACCAACTCACACTCCAACCAGCAGTGAATGAGAGTATGAGTGGTATGTCGTTTTGTTTTCTGATGCTCTGATCACTAATGAGGTGAGTTTGTCGTATGATTTTTGGGTTATATGGATAATCCCTTCTGTGAAGCAATGCTGAATTCTCTCACTCATTTTTCTATGGATTGTTCCTCTCTGTCATACTGATATTTAGGAGTTCTTTACATATTCTGGGTATGAGCACTTTGTTGGTTCTGAGTGCCAAAAACTCTTCTCTTCTGTGACTTGCCTTTTCAACTCATTTCAATGTATTTTTCTTTTTCATTCTTCTTTGATGAACAGAGTCTTTAATGGAATCCACTTTATCCAGCTTTTCCTGGTTATGAACTCGCTACTTTGTTCTGCTAATCTATGTGTCTATCCTTGCAATAATATCACATTGTTTTATTTACTATAGTTTTCTAAGAAATCTTAATAACTGCTGCTAAAAGTCCTCCAACACTGTTCTTCTACAAGAATGCCTCTTTAACATTTTTATTTTCTTTTGTTAGAAATATAATTGATATACAGAATTACAATAGATTTGCCTTTGAATACTGACCTTAAAACCATCAAACTAAAAGAGCAAAATTGTATGATTCCACTTAGATTAAATATCTAGAATAAGAAAAGTCAAGAATAGAGCATAGGTTAGAAGTTACCAGGGACTAGGGGAAAGGGGAGATGGGCAGATCTTGCTTAATGGATACAGAACTTCCATTTAGGGTGATGAAAAGATTTTGGTCATGCATGGTGGTGACAGTAGCCAACCTGGTAAAAGTAATTATTGCACTGAGTTGTGCACTAATAAAAATAGATACAATGGCAATTTTTGTGGTTGTTTTGTTTTATATATATATATATAACAAAATATATATATATCCACAATAAAAATTTTTAAAAGACATTGGATAAGCATAAAGAAGAAACTGAAAGTATG